>VZRV01007601.1:4242008-4273855 GCA_013398115.1 Falcunculus frontatus | reverse complement strand
AGTTCATCAATAAAATGGCTTCTTGATTCACAACGAATCGTGTAGAGTCCATTGTTTCTCTCCACAGATCTCAACTAGATCTCAACAAGTTTAAGGTCTCAGCTTTAATTTTTTGACATCTATGGCTCAGGCATGAAGAAGAGATGCTGCATGGATGGGCTTGCTGTTTTGCCCTGACCTGTGTGCACCCCTTCTGATCTCCTGTCCAAACAGCTCCAGCAGCAAAAAGGAGGCCAGGACTGATTCCTGCATGCCAGAGAAGGCAGTGGGGAAGGTGCGGAGGGCTCTGCCTGAGGACAGTCTTGTTCACCTGCTCTTCCAGCTCATGCACATGTCTTTCTAAAAACAGGTACAACAGCCTGAGCTGGCTCTGTGGCATTACACTACCTGCAGCAGTGCTCATTGCCAGCCCTGGACCCAGGGAATGCCTCATTTCCAGCCTGGAGATTCAGTACTTAATTACTTGCACTGGAGCAATCCCTTGTGTACCTTCAGCTAGCCTACTGTGGTGATGGGGCCACTGGTCATGGGCTCCTCTTTTCATCCTGTTTAACCTGGACCTCCTCTCCATTGCTGCGTGATGCCTGGTGAACTGCAACCTCTGAACCCAAGTAATGCATCACCAACCTTCATACAACACAGCAACCAACTCTGTTACTCATACTTATCTCTCCCATACGTGCCCAAGTGAGCTGATGCCAAAACCCACAGCATAAGCACAGCAGCATAAGTGCCCGAGTCAGCGTCCACTTCAGGTTTACAAACCTTCCCTATTTGCGTCATTCTGATCTCTTCCCCACGTGCCCAGAGGAAATGGTTAGCAATGCTGCCTCTGATAAGCAACTCCCAGAGCATTGTCTGCAGAGCCACAGGCTGCACCCCTGTGTGGGTGATTGCCCCTCTCAAAACCCCATGATGCACCAAGGGACATCAACACCTCCCAGGGTGCAGGACCATGTGCCCAGAGAGATGCTCTTGACAGCATCCCACCTCCTACTCATCTGAGACCAGGGCAAGCATGATGCTTAGGAAAGGGATCAAGGAGATGGGAAGGAGCAAGGGCAGAGAGCAAGGAGAGGCAGGAGGAAGGGAAAGCACCGGGCACCTCAAATGCTATCAGTCACTGGGAAGGTGGTGGGAGGAGGTGCTGGTGCTGCTGGTGGAGGTGCTTCACTGTTGGTCATGAGAACGGCTGCCTGGCCTGGGGCACTGGGCTGGCAGGGTAGCTGTCAGCTGAGGTAGCCCTGCCATGTCCCAGTGCCTTTCTTCCCCACTCCTGGGTGCTGAGGCTTATCTGCTCCCTCTTGGGAAAAGGAAGAAAGGCGAGGAGCCCCCCAGCATGGTGTGGGCCAAAGGGGCTGTGTGTGAGGGTGCAGGGGCTGAGGGCTTTGTTTGCACTGCCCTAACCCCTGTGCTGCAGGACGTGGCCAAGAGTTTGTGCTCTGCTGCGAGACATGAACATGCTCGGTTTTGGAGATTCAGCATTTGTGGCAACCTGTGCATTCTTGCAGCCGCTTTTCATAACAAGGAGTTAGAGCAGCCAGGGGGAAGTGCCTCTGGGTGCTCTGTTTGCTGGCAGGATGTGGGCTAACAGCAGCCATGAAGAGGCAGCTGCCAGCCACAGGCAGGGGACACAGACAGAGGGGTGCTGCTGAAACACCTCAACCCCCCTGGGTACATCACTCAAAGTCACACAAGTCTATGGTGGTAGGTACGAGTGAGAACAGGACTAAGGGGACACTGGATCCATGTGTAGTAAGTGGGATCCTAAACAGTGAATGTACAGAGCTGCCAGCCGTGGAGGACTCTGCCCCTGTCCCAGCAGTCATGGGGGAACAGCCAGGCTAGCAGGTCCTTGTTTTCAGCTGCAGCCCACCCTGCCCGGCCACAAGAAGGTGGAGACAGAGCTCAGCCTCTCCAATTAAGCTTCTCCACCCTGCTCCATGGGAACCAACTCCCTGTGCCACAGCCAAGAGAGTATGAACTTTCTGCAGCCATCACCTGAACCACCACTATGCTGGGGGATGGTGGCAGATCCACAGAGCCAGGCAGAAGCAGCTGCTCAGGGCTGGAACTTTCCAGGTCTCAGCAGCCAGCTGAGGGAGGTTTGCACCTTCAGCTGAATTGGTCCTTCCAATGCAGGGATGGGGAAAGCCAAACACAGTGAGGTGTTGGTACCAGTGGCACCCTCCCTGACAGACTGGTTCCTGGTGGATGGGGTAGATTAGTGCCACTGCTTTGTGCAGCCACCCAGACAGGTTCTGTGTTCAGAGTCCAGCACCTACAACCCACCTGGGTTGGCACGTGAGCCCTGGTGTGAAGCTGGGGGGAGCAGCCTGCTCCAGCCCAGCCCAGTTCCCCTCCAACCCAGCCACAGACACTGTTGGACAGTTCTCCCCTCTGCCAGCACCCAGAACAGAGTCATGGCTTGGCAATGTCACCTCCCAGCAGCACTGTGTCATTGTGTGTGTCCAGGGCATTGGGCAGCTGTTTCATGCAAGGCCTCCCCAGCAGTGCTGAGGGACCAGCTTCAGACATGCCTGGCCACAGGAGACAGCCTCGTGCCCCAGATCTCCTGTCCTCCATCAACTCACCCCAGTCACCTCCAAATCACTGCTCCTTCCACTTCACCAGCTGCAGCCCCATACAGGGCTCTGATGAAAAGGGGAAGCTTTGATACCTTCTTCCACAGAACTGTCCAAGCCTCAGGCCCTGCTGAAAAGCCAAACTCCTCAGCTGAAGGGGCTCCCCATTTCTGTGACAGCAAGTGACAGTGTGCAAGCATGTCACTGCCCATGCTTCAGTCCCACAGCTTCAGATTCCTCCCTCCTTTTCCTTCACAAGCCAGGAAATACTCTCAAGGTCAAGAGCCAGTGAGATCTGGGGAATTCATTAACCTGCTCTCTCAAAACCAGTGAAGCTGCACGAGTTCAGAGGGAGAAGGATGGTGGTAACCTGCACCAGTAGCTGCTCCCAGCAAGCCCAGAGCCAGAGCACCCGGTCAGTGCTGCCTTCCCTAGGGGAACAGCCCACACTTTTCCCATTGCACCAGGTGGCTGCAGCTGGGAGAGGCATCGCGTGGTCCGGATGTGGAGTGAGCCTGTCATCTCTCCCTCATCAGCACAGCCAGGCCTAAAAATATCCCAGAGTGGGTTGATGGTGGTTGTGCTACAGTCCCCATTATGCAGATGGAAATGGCTGGTCCCTGCCAGAGCGCCTGGGGAAGCACCAGCTTCTCTGCCCTGCACTGGCACAGGATCTTGGGATCCTGTGCTGTGCTGCAGAAATCTGCACAGCAGAAAGGTGCCAGGGACAGACCAGGGCACAGAGCACCTCAGCCAGGCACAGCATCTCTGCTGGGGATGTCCTGGCCAGGGCAGACAGCTCCATAGGCATTGTCCCTCCTGGGTGCACGGGACTGAGCAGGAAGAGGGAATGGAGTTTCACAGCCCACTGCCATGAACCCCTAACAATGATGAAATGGGAGCTGCCCAGGCAGCACAGGATGAGTCAGAAGTGCACCCAGGCAGCTGAGCTGACAGCACTGTGTGCAAGCATAAGGGGCACAGGGAGCTGGAGGACAAGTCAGCAGAGCAGCCACAGCAGGAGTGGGATGAGCCCTCAGCCCACAGGAAATGCCAGAGGAGCACAAGAGCAAGGGGCCAAATTTGAAGCTTGGCCAGGAAGAGGCCTGGCTGGCTTAGTGCCTTGCAACATGCTGCCAAAGGACAAAGCTGCCAGCTCCTCCCTTCCCATGCCTGCATGCTCCAAATCCACAGGGCCTGACAGCTGCTGACGCTGAGCCTCGGGCAATTGTTCACCCAATAAACCTGACTGAGTGGGAAAAGCAGCAGAGACTGCTGGAGAAGTCAGGAGGGATGTATCAGCTCTTGTAGGAATAGCTTACAGGATAAGATCATGAATCCAGTGCCAGAGATTCTGGCTCTGATATAGACTCTTGGCTGTCAGGCAGAGCCAGATTTCATCCTCACAGGTGTCCCCAGGATGTCACAAGCAAACCCCTTGGCCGCAAACCCAAAGTGCCGTTTACTCACCCCCCCCGGTTGGTGTGCTTTCGTCAGATCCCAGGCCAGCAGGGCAAGCCCTCTGCACAGCCAAACCTCTCCTGGAATGGTGACCCAGCATCAAGGCCACACTGACTGGGTAGCGCTTCCCAGAGGGACACGCTCCAAGCATGGACCTCTTGCATCTCTCCCTGCACCAGACCCTTGGCAGCTCCCACAGTCCCCAGGGATCAGAGCCCTGAGCAATCTCACCTGCTTGTAGGGCTGGAGGACCGGTTGTGCTGGGAGACGAGTGAGACCAAAATACCGTATGGCCCAGGCATAGCCAGGCATCTGTTCACTGGGAAGTGGAAAGTCTGCCTCAGCAGGTACCAAGCACCTCTCCAAAAAGGCTGCACAAGGGTTCTTCTGTCCAGTGGTTTCTGGAGGAAGGATTCTCTAGGCAGGCTGGAGCCTGCCTAGAGAAGGGGTGGGGATCTCCTGTGAGAGGTGATGACCGTCAAGCCCCCAGGATCACCCCCACAGCCCCCAGCATCACCCCTACAGCCCCAGCCCTGCACTCTTGCTGGGAACGATCTGTGCAGCCTCCACACAGCCAGTGCACAACTGGAGGCTGCTTCTTTGCAGAGTCTGCACAGATGGGCATAGGACTGATCCAAGACCCCCAAATCTGCCCCCACAAGAGTCGAGGACACAGGCAGGCAGGAGGGATCCTGCCAGCAGGATCCTGAGCAGCTGTCTCAGCCAGCATGGTCCAGGACAGCAGTGAAGGAACCAGGCTCCTGGGGAAAGACCTCCCCAGCACATTGTGCCAGTGCAATGCCTCAAACAGGCAACAGTCCAGCCCTGAAGAGGCAGGGCAGTGGGGCAGCAGAGACCTCACTACACTGGGCTGAGACCCCTTGAAAGGGCTCCTCTGGAGAAGGTGAGGAGCAAGAAGCCCTTCCTCGTGTGCTGGCCCATCAGGTGCTGACGTGCCTGGCTCCCAGCCCAGCAGCTCGGAGTCACGCAGCTCCCATGAACGCTGTCTTTCTTCTCCCTGCTGCAAAGCCCTTGGCAGCCCCTCACCCACTTCAGCTGGGGACGGAGAAGAGCCAAGATCTTTTTCTGTCCTTTTCCCTTGTTAGGCTCTGCACAACGCTGAGGGCCCAAGTTGGGGGTCTCCCTGCTGGTGACAGCACTGCAGACCTCTGCTCAGTCACCCTCCAACCAGCGAGGAAGAGCAGGGTTGGCCCCAGCCCCACCGCGTGGATGGCTGAGGGTCCAAGCAGGATGCCCTGTGCTACCTCTCCATATGAAAGGGAGAACGGCAGAATATGAGCATTTATTCTTCTGCCAGTCCCTGTGGACACCAGCTGTTAAATGGTGTTTGGAAACATCTATCCAGCTGGAACTGGGAAAGCCAGAGCGGACTCAGGACAGACCCATCTTTGGCTGCCAACACAACTGCTCCCTTCATCGAGCCCTGGCTCTGCTGGGCCTGGACAAGCAAAGCTGTGTTCCTGCTGCAGAGCCAAGTGGCCTGGGCAGCCATCCACCACAGGCAACCGCAGTTCCAACCACACGGGCTGCTCCCCATCACCAGTTTTCTTGCTCTCCTGCATCACACCACTCCCGTTTTCCATGGAACTGTCTGCAAGTTAATTGCTCCTCTGCACCTGCAGCCCATCAGCACCCACCACCCACACTAAAGGCATCCATATCCTGCACCCAGGATACTGTCATTTCTTTTTAATTGCTTGTGACTATCAGGAATGAAGTTTGAGTTAACCCTTGCTGCGAGGATAGGCAAGAAAATTAACCCAAACGTTGCACAGATACTGTATTCAAGAGAAGCAGCAGCACTTGAGGAAAGGGTTGTCCAAGCATATTAACTATTAGCTATTAACTATTAGCTCACATTCACAACAATCTGATCCCCACATCTGAAGTGTCCCTGGAGGTCCATGGGTACAACACACTGCCGCGCCTCCCAAAATTCAGTAAGACTATGGGATTGAGTCACTATACTTGAAGTAGTTTGCTTTGGTCTATAGCATACTTGTTGGGCTGTAAAGACAGGTTTGCTCCTAACTCTATATGGAGGACTTCAGTCTGGGTATGAAAACCAGCCACTCACCTTGCCTACAGCCTGTGAGGAGGCAGCTCTTCCTTCAGTCAGCAGTGTGGGAAACGGTGAGAGCATCCCAGTTCCTGGGGTGTTGGGCAGCATGAGGGGCCCACGCTGCAAGGCAGTAACTCATGGGAGGTAGAAGAGCCCAGACAGCAGGCCTGTTTCATTTCTCTCCTGCATCGTGTACTGAAGGTGTTCACAGCCCACTAGAACCATTCATAACAGTGAGAACGTTTCCTAAATGCAGAATTCCAGGCCAGAGACACCTCTTCTTAGGCTCTCCTACCTCACTCAGTTTTGTTTTGAAATTAACACACATACTACACCCTTTCAGTCTTTTTCCAGTAGCCTCCCACACTTTTCCCTCATTTGCTAGGTGCTGTCAGAACTGTTTTGTTGCTGGCATTGTCACATTACTCATGCTGCAGCAAGGAGGCTGAGGCAGTGCTTCTGCATGGATCTGCCACAGCTTCAGGAGAAGATAGCAATCAGGTGAATGTTTCCCATTCCTCTGGAGACCATTCTGGTGAGGTCAAAGGAAACTGCAGATACACACCCTCAGCTATACTCTTTACTGGAACCAAGCAACAAACCCTATCTGAAATGTTGTACTCTTCATTCATCCAAGGGAGAAGTCTAAAGCTGTTCAACAGCTCTGACAGCAATGCAGAAGAATGAAGACTGATTATGGGAAAAGAGGAAAAAGGCTTATTTTGACTTTTAGCAATACAACAACATTGCTGTTCAGGTTGAACTGAAAATACTACACATTTTACACTAATCTAAATGCCCACACTGAAATGTTTTGTGCAGTATCTACAAATTTGTCAGGGAAAAGGAGCCATTATCACTTTCCCCAAACTACAAAAGCTGGCTTCAGGAATACCTGGCACATTAGGTTTCAAAGACATGAGCTGAAATAACACTACAATAAGCAAATTCCTCAAGGTCACTTGGTGTATCAGTAACAAAAATCCCTGAGCTAAAGTAGAAGAATCTCCTTTCCCTGACTGCCAGTTCAGCAGGTCTTAACCAGCCCTGTGAAATTCAAGAGTCAACACCAAAGTAAAGAACAGAGCTGTCTGAGACTGCACCCAGGTAAGATTTCCTGATGACTCCTCTTCTGGCACTCTCAGCTACAGAGGGAACCTATGGCAACTCAGTTCTTGCTGCAGATGTCTCAGCTCTGTGTTTCAGTGAGGAGAGATGATTCTGTGGTTTAACTAGATCCCTGTTCTAGTTAAACAGCCAAGCTGGACTGAGTCCTTGAATAACGGAACTCCACTTAGATCTCTGAAAGACACCTGAGAACTCACTAGATAAGCATTAAAGAGATGAATATTAAAAAAGAATAATGCTAATAGAAAAATTAGAAGCATGATGAGAATTTCCAAGTTCCATTGCTTTAGTTCTTAAATTAGTTTACAGATAGTCTTTTTTAAAATTAGGTTTATTTCTTGAGGAAACTGAAAACAACATACAGGCTACCAGAGTCTTGATTTCACCCCATGTTTCATTAAAAAATGAGCACAACTGCAGACATGTCAGACAACAGGAGCCCAGTTAAAGAATGTAAGAACAGAGATGCATTGGAAGCCTTAGAATAAGTGACTGTGCTCCTCAAACAGTGCAGAATCAATTCAACCCAGCTCGAAACACCAGGAAGAGAGAGAAAGAGCAAGGAGAATGGGTCCTACTACTGACAGTACTGCCTCTGGTCATCTGAGAGGTCTGCTGATAGAAAAGAGGTCTCCTAGAAGTCCAGCCACAGGCAGAAACATTACTGCAATCAGGTGCTTTACAAAGAATATAGTCACCTTTTAAAATCTTATTAAGAGTTATCACTGACTTGAAGCTCATCCTGAATTAAGGGCAATCCACTATTTGTTTATACAAAAAAT
This sequence comes from Falcunculus frontatus, assembly GCA_013398115.1. Lineage (NCBI taxonomy): Eukaryota > Metazoa > Chordata > Aves > Passeriformes > Falcunculus > Falcunculus frontatus. The sequence goes on along the minus strand of VZRV01007601.1, from coordinate 4,265,816 downwards.
GCTTCTTGTGGGTCCCACCTGGACCAGTCACAGATGGAAGCTTCATGAAAAGTGAAGTAAAAAGGTCTACTGCCTGCAGCACCACATGCAATGGACCAAACAACGGGCCACCAGAGCTCCTGTGGGGCATATTGAGCCTGATTTTGTACTGAATATATTCAAGAAACACCTGACTAGCTGATAATCCGGCAGCATCTCACCCTCACTAGAATGATGCTGTAACAGGGTAAACACACTTCCAAAAAAACCGAAACCACTGGAGAAAATTATCAGACATAATAAAAGTCTAGGTAATGGAAAGCCTATGTACTTTTGAGACAGCTGCTCTGTACAGAGCTTTTATTGCTATCTGTTATACTTCAAGCCATAAACCAAATTGCTTTTGCAAAGTCAGATAATAAAAACTCCTCAAACATCAGGGTCACTGATTTTAAGTTCACAGAGAGAAGCCAAAACGCAGTTTAGTCCCTGCAGCAGGCAACAGTGTGCTCACATTTGAATGATGCAGCACAAGAACTGACAAGGAAATTGGGAAGGCCCTTTGTCTCAGAGTGCAGGATGGCAGCGGTTTCCAACACAATGTAGTCAACTGATAAGAGCAAGTCTGGCACCTGCAGAAAACGTGCCAAAAACAGGTGACAAAGCTCCTGTTCCAGGATGAAGCTGTTGAGCCAGGTGTTTGCAGCATAGCATGAGGCACCTAAAAGGTGCATTTAAGTTCTGTGGCAGTCTGGGGACAAAGCCTGAATGCAGGCACCCTTTCTCTGGAGGGAGATTGAGACAAAGAATATGTTTCTCAGTAACACACAGGTAGTGTTCATCCTATGAGAAGTTAATACCAAATGAACTCTGACAGAACAGAGGCACGTTTGTTAGGCCCTGCCAGCTCTTCTCCACATTTGCTCACAGCACATCACTTCAGAGGCTTACATACAAGCTCAGATGTCAAAGTGCAATTTCATTCCTATTGCCTGGACTAGATTAACTGCAGCTACCAGACTCCGGTCTTAATAGATCCTGGTTTTATCAAGCTAATTATCCCATTCATCAGAAAACCCTTTAACATCCTGAGACCAGGAGTTTTGGACATGGTAAAAGGAAAAAAAAAAACCCAAACCAAACCAAAAACCACAAAAGAAAGCCATTATCTCTGTTCAGAATCTGTTTAAGCCTTCCAATACTGATGAACAAGGTATTCCACCACAAAAATAGGACAGATTACCTCTATGCAAAACAGTGATTGTGCAAATCTTCGCTACTTACATCATCCTCCTGACCCTATAAAAATGTAGGGCTAAAGATTTTCTGTATAAAAGTTGCAGTTTATTTCTTTTCTGATCAAGAGTTGTATCACTACTCAATACTACATTTTATTGCTAATCACAAATCGATGTACCGGGGTTTCAGAAGGGTTTGGTTTATAGCGCTCCTATGTTACAAAAGGAAAAAAGTTACAAATCCAGACTTTGCAGACACATTGCCATGTCCCTATAGAAGCAGGGATGCATTAGGTCTGTTTCATTAGAAAATTCTCCTCTTGAACAGTTTCTGGAGAACACGCAATCATGATTTTCTCTAGTAGGAAAATTCACCCCATCATTCCATGCAAAAAGAAGGTGGCCAATCTGCTCCACAGCCCAAAATCCCTTTCCTACAGAATGGGAAAGGAACATGTATTTACATTGCTCCTACTGTGGTGTGTTAATGCTTAAATTATTAGGAGCAAGTTGGCACATCTTCCAGGTACAGCTACTACCCAGCTCAACTCAGCTTCCTATGGCTGGGGTAGCAAGTTCTCTCCACCACGACTGAGATGTGTCCTAATACTCTACAAAAATGCTACGGTAACCTTTGCCAGACAGCAACACGGCGGCACTCCTGCTTCAGAAGAGCACTGCACAGCCTTTCAGTAATACACACAGCTCAGTGCATACTTCACCTGTCTCAGACCCAGTATTAGCTGCTGTAAGCAAAAGCCTGCGGACACATGATCAACAATGCTGCCCCAGAGGAGGGACTGCACTGCTTCAGGTACCGCTGCCCTGTCATCCCCAACACTGTGATGCTTGGATTTCGAGAAGGGAGAGTTAGGACTGTCCCTTTAGTCATATTGCCTTAGAGAAACTCAAAAGAAACTCTTTGGAAGCTGAATGTCTATTGGGAGCTGAACACCTATTCTTATTAGAAGGCTGCACTTCACAAGGCTCCAGAGAGATTTCATTGGTTCTGAGGCACATACTATTAACAGTTAAACTTATGATTAAGTAAGTCAAAAGCACTATCAGAACAAAAATATTAAATGGAAGGTTAAATAATTTGTCCTACAGGTTTCAATTTCACATTTCACCTGTTCACACAAGCACCTCCTGTCTGTTCAGATTTGAACAGCCTACAGCTCAACCTCAGAAAGGAGGTGCTGAGAAACAAGAGACTGAAGCTGCTTGCGACAAAAAAAATGGATATAAATATAAAAGAGGTTCCATTTCCAGCACCAGTAATACTGCCTGCTCAAGCCCAGGTGTGGTCACCAGGGAGACTCCTAAATTCAGGAACATTATTCAGTTAAAACAATAGACCATACTATCCTGCAGCTGCCAGGATTCCTGGCAACAACTCCCCAAAGAGTTTGCCACCTCAAAATTGTCTCTAAAGAAAAAGCAAGACTGCTCAACAAGATGAAAGCAACATCCCCAAGCTGGCTTATTTGGTAAGGACCCAACTTCAGACCAGCAGTCTGCAGGCATCAGCTTCAGCAAATGGGATCTCTTTCACTATCCAACAGCTGCCTTACAGCTACTGCAGAGCATCGGCTTTTTAGCTTCCTTAAAATATAAAAGAACAAAACCCCAAAAGAAACCCTGGATTCAAAGCATCCAAATATGGCCTGTTGTACTGGAACGTTTAAATCCTTGGGGGAGGTGGGCATCTTCTTCCTCTGCCACAGGCAGTGTTTACTCCATGATGGCCCGGTACAAGGCAGGTTCAATATAATCTTCACGGTAGCGTGAATTGATCACTCTTTGTCTCTTCCTCTCTTGACTGACCTCCTTCTCCTCGAAGATCTCTGTGAAGCGCATATCTGAAGCTATTGACTGAGAGAAAAAGACAGAATTAGTCACTACAGCATAGATCAAATACTTGTCTCCACATCTTCCTACTGCATGTAAGAAAGAATCAAGCCAAGACACTTGGGAACATTCAGACTTCTTCAAAAACTGACCAAACACAGAAAGAAAAATACTTAAGAAACTGGATTTACAAGTCTGGGGATATGTTTAAGTGAACTGTAATCAGAGATCTAAAGAATCTCAAGTTTCAAATGTAACTGAGCACCTGATTTAAATTCACAGTCACTTTCTCAAAGTAATAAACAGAGTCAGCTGTTCCAATTTTCAAACAGTCTAGTACAGTTTCTGCTTTATGGAGTAGGCATGTTTAAACACCTGGTCACAGCATTCAGCCATAACACATTCTTTCTTAAGCCATTAACATCCTGTGTGCCTGCCAACAGATCTGCATCAGAATGTGCATGTTTGAGCTGTACAGCAGGACACCCCAGAGTGCTGTCTGTAAGCACAACTTTTGTTGTGGAAAGTGTAAAGCAACAAAACAGGGGGTGTGGGATCTCCATCCTTATTGATAATCAAAACTTAATTGTGAGGCACCCATGAGCAACCCTTTCTGAAAATCACCCCTGTTTGGAACAGGTGTCTGGAGACCTGCAGAGGTCCTTTCCCACCTGAATTATTTTACAGTCTCAAGAAACAGCCAGCTGTTTTGATGCAACCCTACTAAGAGCTTCTCAGAACAAAGGGTAAGTGAAGGAACCGGGCCATTCTTGGCAATGGAAGTAGACGATGGAACTTATGAATACAGGTATGAAAGGGCATTAATGTGCTCTCCCAGTCCGTGACTCTATGATACAGACTCACACCCCTGCAGAAGGAAAAACTCTCTCCAGAGCGAGACAGAACTTTGCTTTTGTAGCCTGATCAGCTACTGAGCTTTGCAATAATTAAGGAGAGCATCAGATTGTAGTTTGGTGCTGCCACGTGCTCAGATTGCTGCTCAAGCACAAATTAAGTTAAACAAACTTCTTTAGTAGAATTTGCACCCCGTTTACCTACCAGCCTTGACTTCACTCTCTTAGGAAGCTCCTCTTCAAGAGTATATACATCATCCCTTTTCACCATCAGCTGTGAACCATCTTCAAATTCCACCTAGAAGAGAACCAGAAGTTGTTCTATCAGAAGTCCCACAAGTTAGAACCCTCCCACAGCTACCCAGAACTTGCCTTCTCACCACAGAGCTCTCTCGTGAAATAATCTACCACTTGAAATGTATAAGATACATACGCAGCTATGCACACTGCAACAGACTTTAATCAAAACCTCAATAAGCTCATGACAATAACAGCCCAGCAAGTTTTGGGATATTCTTTTAACACCTGACAAGAGAGTGTGGCTGTTCACTTTAATACAGCCTGAATATTCATCCCTTTGGAAGCATGAAAAGCATGGCGCACTCTCACTAGGTAAAAGCAAAGTAAACTTATTTTAAGTAGTTTAAACTACAGGAACACAGTCTGATGAAGAATTGCAGACCAGCAGTTTTCAGAAGTGGACACTCAAGTAGGTAGCCAGATGTACATACAGCTGCAACTAATCACTTCCAGCAACTGTTGCCAGCATCTGTCATTGCTAACCCAGTGGGAGTAACTTACCCTGGAGTGTCCAAGCATGACTCCCCTATAGCAACCCTGTTAACATGATTGGCTTGCTCTGAGTGATGAAGTTTCAGACAGCAGTTTTGTACCTGGTACATCTGGATAGCGTGTGATGCGACAAACTTGGCTCCATAAACTTGTCCGTCTGTCCATCTCACCTGCACAACTTCCCCTTCAGCAGGGGGACCTAACTGAAGACAATCTCGACTCTAGAATGAAGAGGGAAAATGGGAGAGACAAGAAAGGTAAGCAGCTTCCTTATATGAAGATTCAGCAAACCACCAAGGAGGCACACCACCCCAACAATTCTCCATTTTAGGGATGGAGAACTAGGCCGAGAGACATCCATTTATGTCCTCTGCTTTTAAATCCCAACAGTGGTACCAACTTCAAAGTACTTGATGTGGGAATGGCATGCAAATATCAGCAAGTTTTCCTTCAGACCGACCATTACTAAGCAGCCAGAGATTAGCTGCACTCCCTGTTATACCTGTCCCGATGTGGCCTCAGTTAAGTCATTCTCAGGTAACATCCCTAAGGATGTTGCATCCCTGCAGCACATCTCAGCCACTACAGGACCCAGGGAACAATTACCAGACCCCTGATGTGTCTGCTCTACAGCAGCAAGAACTGTCTTGTATCATGTGACCTGTACCAGAACCCCACCGCACAACATACCACAATGTCCTCTGGGTACAGGTTATCGCTGAAGGAGCCATCATCAAAGTTGACCTCGTAGAAAGTCTCCTTTGCAAGGCTGACCACTTCACATTGATAGAAGCGACCATTCTTGTGCTTGCTGATGACTATCTGTCCAGGGGACAGATCCTGGAGTGCAGCCTTAGCTCGCTGAGAAGAGAAAAATCACTTTTATACAATGACTCAAAATAAAGAATGTGTTGAAGACCACGGCTCCAGTGCTGGCAGACAACAAAGCAAAGCATCTTAATTCTGGTGAGTTACTCTACTTAAGCCATCATCCGCAGCATTTTTAGAGAAGTTCTGCCTCCAGAATTTTAAATGCCTAAAGTCTAATCTGTTACGTGCTACTGTCCTTAATTTACCTAGTAAATAGGATTCTCATTTTTCAGAGCAATGGAAGGCCTTTATAGAAAACATTCTCTAATAGATTGCTGTGGTTTTGGTTAAAAAGGCTGCATGGGAACTTTAGAAACTAATCAATCGCTTAAATGTGAAATTCTGTGACCACTCATGCAGATTGCTGGAGTACTGGCACTAACTCCTGCTTATTAAGTATCACAGCATAAACCCCACCACTATTCCTCATTACAACAGCCACAAGAGGGATGTGATGCTTTCAGTCCTTCTGGTCTGCAAACCAAAGTACAATAAAGGACCTGACTATGATCAGAGTAGCAGCAAGGCTGATATCAGAATCCAAGACCAGCACTATTAGATTACATTAAATACTGTGAGACAGCCAAGTCTTCAATGAAGTTTCAAAAGAATCACACAATCTAAAAACTTTTCAGTGCCTCTAAGACACTGCAGTTCAAATCTTGGGAATAACACACCTACTCACCTCTGCCTGAGATGGAGTCTTATGCCTGAAGCAGGTAATGAAGACCACAAATGGCCAGTCATCAGGCTGCATCATGACTCCTGCAGCTTGGGCACAGGTGACATGAAAGGATGTGGGGCACCGACCATGTGAGCACTGTACACAGCAACCTGCAATTCTCTTTCTCCTTTTCTTGCAGAAGATGCATTTCTGTGGACAGAAAACCAGAAGTTATTGGTTGGCCCTAGCTTTTACTCCACACCAAGGGCTAGCTGGTCTAGCTGTAATAGCTTATCATGTAACAGCTGTGCCATTTAGCCTCTTGGAAAACACTGCTGCTTTCTGACTAAACAGAAGCAGGCAGCGACCAGTTTTAGTTTACGACAAGACAATAATTTATAAAAGTAAAGTAATGCCATGGAGGAAAAACGTAAATTAAATATCTACCAGCTCAACATGCACAAAGCATGCAACCCAAGGGTGCCAGCAAAAGATCTTAGATTAAATTAGCCTGCAATGCTCCAACTCAACAGGGCCTTTCAGCACTTGACTAAAACGTTACATAGATACAAGCAACAAGATCTGAATAATGGGAAATGACCACAAAAGTAACAGTTAAAATTCTATCACTACTACCAGTGACTCAAGTAGGCCTGCTGGGCAGTTGCAGGAAAAGAATGTTATCTGTAATGCATATGCAAAGCAGAGTCATTTTCCCCTGAACGCTGAGCTGTTAAAACAGCTAAGTACAGTTGCTTCCTGCTGAAGACCTTCACCCATTATAGGAATGCATCACATACCCTGAGGCATCTCAGTGCTTGAGAGCAGTCAACAAAGCAAGTTAAATACTAGGAACTAGAAAAACAACAAGCACGACAAATCATCACCATTACACCACTGTACAAATGTAATTTGCTACCTACTGAAAACCGTGCCCCTTTTGCTGGCTCTTCATGTGAACAAACGCATACTAGAACAAGGAAAGATTAAAAAAAATGGCAATAGGGACAACTGCCATCTCTCAGACACAGAGTTGAGCAGATTATATAGTTCAGTCTGGAGAAGAGATGACTTGGGTTTGAAGGGATAAGCAAAGCCCCTCAGATTCTGAATCGACTAGACACCACCGATGCAGCACAGGTGATCCATACCAGTCTGAAACGTTGCAGGGGGATTTTGCCAACATCTACAGGACTCCGCTCTGCAATGTTCACAAATTTTGCCTCCAGTACAGCCACAGCACACATCACATGAACCCACCTGCCAGGACAGAAGAGAGCAAAAAGAAATTAATATGCATTAGGCCAACAGAGGATGCTTTGGAGTTTAAGTAAATACAGTTCTGTTCAAGTTTGCCATACAATCGACAATAAATAACCTCTGAGAACGACCAGTGTAATCTTCCTTCCTACTGCTACTAACAGGTCACATGTAGGGCAAACCCAAGACTTCTTCATATTTAAAAATCTACTACTAATAGGCTTAACAGGACAGCCAATTAGTGACTCCTGCATGATAAAAGGCTGCCTGGCCAAGTTTCAGTTATTTCATGGTGCTACAAGTCTGCCCCACTGCTATTTTGCATCAAATAACTTTAGATGATCCACCACACCCAAAGGACACAGGACAGGCAGTTGTATGCACGTTTTGCTGTAGAGGTACCTTGAATTTCAATGCCGTGCTACTTAAAACAACGGCTGCCCTTTGTCATCACTGTAACCACAAATTAGATGGAAAAATCAAAATCCTCTGTAGAGAAGGTACTGAGAGATGTTAGTTCATTTGGAACCTTATTTTTATGTGGTAGGTTACACCTCTGCACATTACAGCTCTGCACTATCAAATGCAATGCAATTAACAGCTGCTATCAACAGAATGAGAACCAGGTGTTACCTAAAGAGGTAAGAACTGCTCCATGAGAAGACAATGAACACACGAAGTGTGAAGGGTATTGTTGGTCACTCAGTTACACCAAATGCAGACGGTTTACCAGCTTACCCTCAGATACTTAGGAATTGATCCTCTCCTTTAAAAATAAAAAAAATCTGGAACACTCACTTGTCATCATTGGCTCTCTGCAGCGCTCCTCCTCGTAATGAACACAAACAGCAGTCCTGGAGTAAAGAAGAAAACATTACCCGGAAGAGTGAAGTTTAGTGCACCACACTTGCTGCAGAACTTCCACCTCAAAATGCACATCCAGAGGAAGAAAATGATTTTGCTGTCAGAAGAGAGCTAACTAACTTGCACAGATCAGCCCTTCAGCTCTCAAAAGCTGCTGCCCTTAGGGCAACAAATACAGACTCCAAGTCTGTTGAAAGCAAGTAGACCTACCACTGAAGGGTCAACTCGTTTGTTATGGGTTCCTTTTACACCTGCAATACTCTTATATCCTTTGGGGATGTGTAAAAGGATCTAGAACAAACATGAGGAAATAATAATTGAAAGGCTGACCCATTCTACTGACCCAAGAGTCTATACAGCCGTTTGAGGGAATCCCATTCTTCTTGCTTTCTTCACAGGTGCCTATCTGCCTAGTTACTAACACGAGTTACTTTCTGGCTTAGTAATAGTAGCTGTCATAAATTCAGACAGACAATGGAGCTATTCCCACATTCATATAGAACATCTTCCCTCTGACTCAAATGAGGTCTGCAGCTTTGCATCAATTAAAAGGATATCATTATGGTCTAAAAGTACCAAAATATAGGAGACTGGCTCCTAAACATTCTCTAAATTGTGTTCTTTTCCCAGGATAATTAAAAAAACCCAACACCCACAACACTATGGGAATTAACTTTGTAGCCAAGTTCCCAGATGCACCAGACTCCATCTGTGAGAAACTTTACCTCTTCTAAGGCATTTTCTGTACACCGAGAGCACATCCAGTCTTCAGTGGCCTTGTCAGGGGAGACACCATAACAACCTAGAACAGACACATCTCACTTAAGAGCTTATTTAAACTCAAACCCATTCCCCTTGGGTCCAGAAGTAAAGCAGGAATTAAAATCAATGAGCCTCAGATGATGCTGTGTATTTGAAGCCCCCCATGCAGCCAACTGCCTACTCCAAAGGCCAGCACCCAACTATATATTCCTCTGGTAAGGGCTGAACTTGGTCTATTTGTACGTTAAATCAACTGGCAGAGGCCTGCTATGATGTACAGACTGAGTACAGAGAACACCAGAGCTTAGGGTAACATCTGGATGCACTCACTCGCATGAACACAGACATGGCAGTTCTTGCAGGTGATGAGCACGCTGGTTCCATCTTCCTCCAGGTAGGGAGTTGAAAGATTGAGGTCAGTGCTGCAGCCAGTTGCAGTGAAGCACATTTCAGGAATCAGGGGTTTAGTTCGGATCTTTCCATCCGCAGCAGCTGGAGTTACTCCAGAGTTTTGACTGCTGCCTTCACATTCTGCCTGTGAGGGATGGATAGGGAATTTAAATTTTACAAGTAAAATGGTCTCACATCATCTTTACTCACACATTATTTCATACATATTTCCCGTTTAAAGAAAGAATGAAGGTGCTGAAAGAGTATAGAGTTGGTAGGTTAGGTGAAAATATAGTTATTTTTAAACTATTTATAGTTATATTTATAAAATTCTCAGCTGCTGTGGCTTCAGAATGAAATTATTTTCTACTCAAATACTAAATGGGAAGTCTGAATTGCATCCCTCTAATGAGCAACAAGATACACATCAAACTGCATCTTTTCTGCAAGAAGAGATGGAATCACCAAGCCCACCTCATGCTCTACAGGCAACACCTCTTCTGCATCTTCCCCTTATAATACAGAGGATCATAACACTGCTATCCATCAGTGGACACTTATCTTACCTCAATATGGAAGGATTACCAACACATGAATAGATATCTACTACAACTTCCATTGTTTTTTTCCCAGTGTAGTTCTCAACAAGTCTAATGGGCTTTAAAATTAATTTGTTCCTGGAAGACAAATAGACTAAAAATGCATCTTCCCATATAAAGCTCAGGAGACTTTCAGGCTAATCTTTCATAATTTATTCTTCTAAACCAATGCCAAATCAAACAGCTAAGACATACAAAGTTTACAAAGATATATTTCCATTCAAGCTACTCTTCGGAACAGCTAAACAGAATTTAATCTTTCTTTTTGAAAAAAATGTTTAAACAATCTTTTGTACCTCATAGGCAGCCACGGAAGTAGCTTTGCCTCATCTTTTAAAATTACTGTTAGCAGAAATTGCAGTAGCAGAACGAATTTGCACTGTCCTTCCTACAGTGTATCAAAAGCTAGGGAAAAAAGTCCAGGTAATACTCACAGTTGGAAGGAAACTGACATGTTTTCAACAAGTCTTGTTTAGTCTAATTGTCTAAAACTTACTGATTTAAACTTACACTGAATGTCAAGCAAAAGACAAAATGACTGAGGGAAATCTATAACAAAATTGAAGAAAATATGACTTTTTTCCCCCAAGCAGCAGACACTCTTCTTCCCAAAGGAAAAGTGCATATTTGTCTGGCATTTTGTGCCAACTTTTTATTTGAACGGGTAACTGAAGTGAGTTTCCAGACTTGTTATAGACTTTCTGAAGTAGGAACAACGACTCTAACCACAGCTCAAATCTTGGAAGTTTCTGCTCCACTGCCTGGTGTAGACAGACATTTGAAAACCTGCAGCTAAGAGTTTTCTTACAAAAAAGAAGTTAAGAGAACTTCAACTACCCTCAAATCATTAACTTTACACCCTTCAGCACTAGCGAAATCCTCATGTACTACACAGTTCCTAAGCAGAATTTCCATTCCTAAGAACTTACTCTCACACAGAAATAAGCAAGATGGAACAGAAACTATGGTCTATGGTTTTCATGAAAATCGGGAACTATATGAAATATAAACCTTCAAGAAAAAGGTGAAGTCTTTATTTCCAAATCTGTGGTGATCATGTTTCTAGTGTCACCACAATCATATGGTGATCACAAATGAATCCAATATGCTTAGTGTATGGCAAGGGTCAAACTATCTCAAAGTTGCAGGTCAAACATGCAGACAACTGTTCAAGCTACCTTAAAATTATTTATCTTAGGTGTATCAAAAAATTCAGTGTGGGACTCCAGCTTTCAATCTATACCCTCTAAAAACACAACCCTAAATCCTTTTAAGTAAAAGGTGTTTCTTCCTTGCCAGCTCCTCAAAGGAGGAGAGGGCATATAAGAGGCATATGAGGGCATATGAGAGAGCATAAAGTGCTTTTTAAAAAACATTTTAGAAGTGAAGGAGTCAAGCCTGGAAAAGAGAAACGCAATTTTACAGTCAGCTCCAGCAACATTTAAGCTCCATTCTGTGGTCTGAGCAAGAGCCACAAAACACAAAAGCTTCTGCTGAACAGCTGAGTGAGCCCCTGAGAACCCACAGGGGTCCATCACAGGCGTGAGGATGTTCACCCACTTGTGCTCTCCTGGAACAATTCCTTGGGAAGACTGCAACACGGATACAGCTTTTGTTAACTGACAACATGCAAACTTTCATATTTAAAACTATGCATCAGAGCAGCACCTACTCTGTTATCTCTGTGATAGCATGAACAATCTTGGTTTCATACCTGATATGCCTGGAAGAGCATACAAACAGCACAGTATGGGGGCTGCTGGGCCATGGTGCGATTGTATTCTTTTTCAGCCTCGAAGTTTGGCGGCCGGTTCTGCCACAGCTGGCTCAGTGGTTTGGCCCATGCTTCTGTCTCCTCAGCCTCTTCTTCAGGAGTTAGCTGCTCTGATGCCTCTGCGATAAGAGAGCATTCACTCAGTGATTATGTGCCCTTTTATAGATGCTCCTCTTGTAAATGAAACTAAATAAGGCAAGAAGCTCTGAATGGAGATAAAAGAAAGACTGCCAGAAAGCAAACTGACAGAAGGGTGATGGAAGCCAGTAACTCGGTCTCCTTTTTAAGAGGCTTCTACTAATCAAGCAACAGTGCAGACACAAGATAGGCTTAGTGTGAGAACAGAACCAGCTCCAAATTACATTAACATCAAAATTAAGCCGTCAGCCAAAGAATCTGGCGTTAGGGTTTTGTTTTTTTTTAAAATCATGAATATTTACATCCAGCATGACTGGAATGCTCTGAGGCAGATGCAATTAGGCAATAGTCTCTGGTACTGGTTTAATGTTCCTTTTCAAAGAAAAGTACAGGAAAGAAAGATAACACCATTTGAGAGAAAAGTTTAATGATACAATGAGATAAGCACCTTGTCTAGGAGGCAGAGGTGTCACTTGCTGACTCCTGTTTATCACCAGTTACTTACCAGAATATCCCACACTGTCCACAGAAGCTGAGACCCTCTCTCCAATTCCCAGAGAGCATGAGGCTTTACTTACCATCATCACTGATGCAGTCTTTCACCAGGAGTGGGTGATGGCGTGGGAGTTTGCTCAACGGCTGGCGACGACCCTTGGACTTCTTACTCTCCTTCACTGAGCTTACATACTCCTTTCCCACCTGGACCAGGAGAAGCAATTCAGCTGTCAGTTAGCATGTGGCCCTTTTCACATTATTTTGGAAGGCATCTACTTTAAACTTACAGAAACTTGCTCAAAATTCACACATGCTTCCACAGTTTTATTTCCAGCAAAGTAACTTTAGCTCTAAACTATTTTCAAAGTGCTCAGAGCACTTTTGCTATGAAAAACCAGACAGAGCTGTACTAGCTCTGTTGAGTCAGTAGAATGGACACTTTTCACAGGTCCCAGTGTAGCTTTTCATGCAAGTCTGTTTCTTTAAAGACAGAAACAAAGAAAGACAAGTTGGATGGCTCAACTTAAAAGAGCCATGATAAGAAGTCTCATGAATTCCGGAGAAGCCTCCTGTACGTTACTTGAAATATTCTAAATTTAAAAGTAAAAAAATTAGTAAAATAAACTAGAAAAAATACAGGGCTCATAGACATCTTGAACTAAAAGGGTTATTTTAAATGAAGGACACTTTCATCCTTTCTGCTTATTACTTGCCTTGATGTCTTACCAGACAGACTGGAAGGAGATTGCAACAACAGCTATTTCCTCTTCCCTCAGCCTCATACAAAAACAAGTGACACACTGACAAAATTACTACTAACCTGATGAGCAGGGCAATAAAGGTTATGATTTTAACAGCCCAGGAAGTCTCTCACTAGATAAGAACCTTTTTTCAGAATCTTACTATTTTGAAAGCAGAAGTAAATCTTGGATTAAATGCATCTTACATAGGTTTAAATATCTTCTTTTCATAAAAGAAGCCAGAAGAGAGCACAATAATCATTACCTCTGATCTCTCACACAGAGCTGGATACAAGACTTCTAAGAAATATTGAAATGGAAATTAGGATTCCCTAATCCTAATGGAATGGTTACCACCTAATGGAAAATTTGTTTTGAAATACACCACACCGGGGAAAACAATCCACACCCATTTAAAATTTCACCTTTTCCCTGAATAGAGCATACAATGGAGACATCAGTATCTGCAACAGAACGTCTTTAGTTTAAACAGCCATGACAAGTCTCTCAGTTTCAGCATAATTATCAACAGATTGATCTATCTGCTGTTCCTTTTGTGTAATTCTTGACTTCCTAGGACACAATCATTACTGGCCTCCCATTCTCTAAACACAGATTTAAAGAGGAAAGCGAACTTTTGGAAAGACACTATCAGATAAGATTTTAACTCTTCTCTTAGGTTGTTTAATAAAGCATTCGTTGGCAGCTTTTAAACACTCAGATTGACATTCTCCCAACCAGTAATTTTGTTGCATCCTTTCTCCTCTTTTAAAAGGACACAGAAATGTACCCATGTATGCAATTTTATTTTAAAAACCCCTCATCACATCAATGTGCTTGCAATAAAGGCTGGAATAAACTAGATTCATTTTAGGTACAAATAGCTGTCTCTTACTACAAAAGGACCTCAATCAGCCTGCAATACCACCATGTCAAAAACACCAAGCTACCCTTTCCACTACAGCACTTAAACAGTTTAGAGAAGTTCTCAAAACAGGTGATCTCCTTGCTTTCTAGAAGGGCTAAGTGTATAAGGCTTTCATCTAAATTCTTGTGTGTTTAGCAAAACCCAGAGGTGCAACCTGCTATGCAAACACCAGTGGGTTGAAATTGTCATCTGCACAGATAGGAAGTTTTGTCAAAGCAAATCCCTGACCATGGAATTACAGCCCTCCAGCTTTCAGTTCTTTTGCCATTCATACCTCTGTCAGTTCCTGCTCATTGACGCTGGAGGTGGCACTGGCTTTCTTCCCTGAAGTCTGCTCATTGTCAGATCCGCCAGCATCCCCCTTAGCATAGCTGTGGACTGTGAACACCCTGGCTGGCCCAGGAAGAGTTCGTTTTGCCAACAGATCAGACGATTCAGAGTCTGAAGAATAGGCAGGCGAGCTGGACTGAACACTGGATGTTGCACTCTGCTTTGAAGCTGGCAACACTGAAGTGGAATTTGAAGCATGTGAAATGGAGAGATCCAGTACAGCTGCTTCTTGTTCTTCTTCCTCCTCAAGCTTCACCGTTTTCAATTCTTCAAATTTGGCCGAGTCCACACGATCTGGAAGAAGAGATATACTGACTTTTTCTGAAGTTTAGGCAGAAGGAGAACACTTGTGCAACTATTTGCACAAAACCAAACAGAAAAGCGAACTATTACACCCAAAAAGCAACAGTACCTCATATAAAGATTAGATGATTAATTCAAACACCTATAAAGTCATAGATGGCTTAGTGAGAGAGAGAATAAAAGCGTCTGCTCATTGCCTCTCCCATCACATGAACTAGGTTATATCAAACAAAACCAGCAGACAGTGAGTTCAAAATAAACAAACAGAGATGATCCTGTATACAGACACCAATTTAGTTTAAACAGCCCAGCTCCTGGCCACATGTTGCTGTGGGTAACAGGTTACAAACGTTCATGGGAGACTTAATAGAAAAAAAACCCCAAAACACACAAACCAACAGAAGATTATTAAGTACAAGCTGCAAAGGGCTGGAAAACAAAATACAAGAGGGGGGCATCACATATGTTTTCCCCGTTCTTGTGTTGTTCCACACGCCCCTTGCTCCTCCCCTAATAGCAAGGATAACTCACCCATTACAAGCCACACGAATTTTCTCCAGCCTACTTATTACAAAATTACAAGTAACACACCTGTAAAGCATACCAGACCCACAGTACCAGGAAGTGTGCATATGTTTTACTAAGCAATTCCTATAAATAGGTCACGTTGCTCAACAGAGATACAAAGGAACTTAGGACTACTGAGGCATCCTATGTATTTCTGTATGCAGGCAGGCAAAATAAAAAGAGTAAAAATCCAAAACTAGAAAATGATAATATTTCTCTTATAACAGTAGATTTCTAAGGTGCTAGCAATGGCTCTAACAAACTAGCGTCTGCTTTTTTGGACACAAAAGCATCCTACCAACTAGCATCATAGAAAGAATGCCCCAGACAAGCCTGCCACACAGTTACCTGGAGGTTTGAGCCTTTGTTCACCTTGCTGCACAAGTTCACTCGTAGGCCTCTCACGAGGCTCTGCCATGTCCGCTTCATACTGCATGGAGCTCAGCTCCTCCTTAGGGAAGGCCTCACTCTCGCTCACCTCCTGAGGCACTTCCAGGCAGACCCTGTGCCTTTTTGTTCCTATGCGGTGCTTGGGGATGCTGCAGAAGACAAATCCCTATGTCAGGTTAGCAAACATGTAAATGTGTTGAATTTCTATGTGAATGTAAAAAATACAGTCTGGCTTGGATCGCTGTTTTATGAGACAGCATCTGGAAAGCCAAATAGTTTCCAAATTATTCTGAAATGTTTCCTTTGCCTTTATAGAGGAAAAGTCAGTAATCCTTAGAGATGACTTCCCAGCGTGTTGATCATGTATTAGGCAGCTATGCTCTAGCCAGGCATTCTTTACCTTAAACAAAAAACCCCTCCAAACAAACCAAACCAACAACAAAAAAAATCCACCACCAAAGACAGCTTTAGGAACAGTAGCTGGCACTGAGTGAAAAAGATTTAACTGCAAAATGTAAGATGATTAGCCTGTTGGCCTTCAGCAATCAGGAACTGAACACCAATGTCACAGTTTGCAGCACTGATTGTACCAGACTCTGCCAACAAGTACTGTCCCATGATCTCAATAAACCCCCTTTTTCTTCTGGCCTGTCAGTGCAGGGTACACACTGCTAATCCAGGCTTTGGGGGTCTGTCCCAAGATGAAGAACTACCTTCCAAGCTGGTGTGTTTCCTGCTTACCATAGACTACCTATTAATGCGGACTTAAATACTAAAAAACATTAAGAGTAAACTCTGTTGCCAGGAAAAATGATTATTGCTAACTCTGTTGTTCTATCAGAATGGCAAACATTTAATAGCAACTGGGTTCAAATTATAATAATCCAATAAAAAGCAGAGGACTATATAAAGCAGTACCTTTTTGTCTCATCCCCATCCACCTCCTCTTTACACATCTCTTCTGTTTCCATCTCCTCAGCACACTGTTTCCCATTCTTAACTTTTTGCATGAGATCCCCTTTAAGGAACTCTGCTGCCTCTGGGGTTGGAAGAGCATGGTCAATGACAGTCACGTCCTTCCCGGCTTTCCAAAGCTTGTAACGATCTGGCTGGTACTTCCTCACAAACACATCCATGGAGATCTTCACCATGTCCTTCCGACAGGAGCACTGAAGTCACAGAAAATATTAAAGTAAGGCCAAATACTCAACAATTCTACTCTGCATTTCTCTAGCATTTTGCTTTCAGGAGTTTAAGGAACAAAATCCCACACTCACATGTAACTGAGCATCAGAACTCTCAAGACTCTTTCCCAGGAAATCAAAAGGGTATATATTAGGTTACTAAAAATGGCAGAAAAGCCAGTACAAACCACGAAACAGAAAACCAGATGTTATCACAACAACTAGGAAACTAGGAAAGAAAGCTCACCAGTCTATTTACAGAGCTGCTGGTAGAAGCTGACTGCTTTAAAATGAGCTCATACAGAAACAGGCAGCAAAACCAGAGACTATAATGAAGGACTCAGAGCCACACAAACTCTGGGCCTACCCAGAGCAGGAGAGGTTCCCCTCAACCAGGCATGGTTACAAGTAGTGCTTTAAAGCATTGACTTCAATGTAGCTTCTGAAAACATAACCCTTGTTCATAAGGCACCTCTATAGGGATATAACACTATTCAGTCTAGAGGTTCAGCCAAGATACTTATTTTCCTAAGTCATTTAAGTTACCAAAGTCATATTCCAGGCTAAACAGTCAGTAAGGAATGGTTAAAATACTGGAGAAAAATAGTGACGAGCTCTGCCCAGCAAAGCATAATCTTTCATCTCTGGAAAGACAACCAGTCCCCTGGTTTTCTTTGAAGCCTCACTCGGGCTGCACGAAATTACAAAAAAGGTACAAAACATGACAAAACACGTTGCAAGCTATCCATGGTTGACACAAGGGCATGAAGCAGGACTCTGCCTGAATGTTGCTCCTTTGTGAGAAAGCAAACATCGCATCTTAAAAGTCCTGAAACCACTCTCTTAGAACAAACAATGGGGGCTTAATGATCGCAACAGACCACTCACCAGCACCGACTGCTTCCCGTACTCAATCCACCGAAGAGTAGCAAAGTTGGTAGATTCAGCACAGTTAAAGCCGTGGTTAAATCCAGCATGATAGCTGTATGGAAAGGTTATCATGAACTCCCCAGCCTCCTGTGTCACCTAGAAGACAATTAAGACATCACAGGGTTATTCAGAATTCAAGAATGTACTGGGTGAATATGATTAACAGGAGCTCCTGTACCCCTCTCTGCAGCACATCCAAAAACCCCACTCACAGATGGTGGCTGGAGCTCCCTGCTGCAATGGATAGACTTGATACTGACCTTCACTATTTTGCTACTTACATTAAATATCTGTTTACTGAAAAGCCATGCTCAACAGTTTTTTTACTAAAACACAATGCAACTGGTCAAAATAGCACAGAAATGGTTATATATACAAAATACTCTGTGACCAGCTATAGGAAGTTCACAAAGATACTCCCCTGTATCAGCTACAGGTTTGGCTGAACAGTATCTAGGGTCGAGTAAATTTCTATACACACAGAACTTGGAAATTTACTGCTGTTTTCTTTTGCTGTTCATACTAAAGTACAATCCTCAGTCACCTTGCACTGCTATTCTTCAACATTTCCCCACTGTAAAGGTTTATGACAACAAAACCCTTCAGCTGCCCAGGCAGATGAGACAGTATTTCTGAATAAGAACTCAAAAGACTAGATCTTTAATATCTCTGTGTGGGAGTGGGAATGGTAAGTCATTACCTGAGAAAGTAAGGAAGCCTATAAAGTTATTAATGTAATTAAAAAATTAACAGGGAACAACCCTTATTTTCTATCAAGGAAGCAGACAGCAACAAACAAAATTAGCAAGGGCAAGTTTGAAACAAAAAAAGAACAATCTCACTTCACTGAATACACTTCTAAATAGTGAAGTGAATCTAACACAGGAGGTAATATCTCGTTTTAAGTCAAAAAATTAAAAAAAAAAAAACTACAGAAAAACAAGCTTTTGTTTTTAGGAGCCCTTGACAGATTTTTCTGTCTCAAACTCTTTCAGGTCCTAACTGTCAGATAACTGGAAGTACAATAGGAAGGACTGCCTTATCCCCTGCCTATTTCTATTTTCCTCTTTAAGCATCTGTTACTGGCTGCTGTCAGAAACAAGACAAGGCTGCAGGAACTTCTTGATTAAGCTGGTATAATCATGATTATTTTTCTACACCTTATCAAATGGAATTCCATATTTCTTCAGAATTGACGGAGAAATGAGAGTCATCTTGTGACGGAGAAATGCTTCACAGCTTTGGGCGCTTCCAGGGAAAAAACCTGTTTAAAATAAAGATAAGGAGAGATGTCACCATTGTGCTCAAACTACATTTATTTTTCAGCAGTTTTTAATGAAAAATTACTGTCTAGACACTTTTTCCCTACAAGTATGGACCAGCTTATTTGGAGTGTGCTAGTTTGCATGCTGAAGAAAAATGACAGCTCCCCAAGAATTATCTTTTAACAGCTGCCAGTTTGAAAGAACATAAGAAGGACCTCAAATAGAAGGAGCCTCCCTTGGCCATAACCTTCCAGTTTTAATAATCAATAGCTAAGGATTTTCTCATTAAAGGTTAGACAGACCACAAGTTCATTATCTGTAATGTGACATTTCTCTTGTGTGTATCCTATAAGCAAACACTCAGAAGTAATGCAATCTATATTCTAAAAGGCAAATTATCAATTCAGCCATGCCAGCCTGTGCTCTCTAGAAGAGCTGAAACCCATTGCAGCTGTCCATCCCATCTTTAGAAAAAGGCAGGACATGAACTGCCTGATTACCTTTTGCAAGTCTCTCCAGCCGCTTCCCATGCTCTGGAGGGATAGAGTACCTGCAGTTGTAAGAACAAGTCTGTTAAGTTCAAGTGACAACAAAAAAATCTCAAAGTTGGACTGCAAATCATCATCAGTCATCAAGGTGTGTATTACCTAAAAAAAAAAAATCCTCTATCTCTACACTTGTCTTTTTCAAAGTTTGATATAAAGCTAAAAATCTTCATTGAGGACTTTTACCTTTTTATCCCAAGAAAAATCAACACCCAAAAGCTGACCATTTCTTTCAACAACTTTTGCTCAAGCAATCAAGGAAGTAAAAAGTCTGATGGACATAATTAGCAGATGTGTGCAACAAAACATGAATTGCAACGAGAAAGGGAAGAGCACTTCCTGAACTGTCTCAGTTCACAGCTGTGCAATCTCAGTATGTTCAGTGCAAGTAGGAACACAGGGCAAGAGAGAAAATGGAATCACCTCTTTCAGCTGCTCAGACCAAGATGGGACTAAGTTAGATGCCACATCCTTAACATGTGCACAACTCATGGAGTGCCCTTTAGGGCTATGTCTCTCTCTGTACACACCTTTTTATGGGTGCCACAAAACTCCTGGTTGGTATGACTGCAATAAATAAATCAACCTACTTAGTTTGCTTTCACTCTGAAATACAGTGCTATGTTCTGAATGGATTCCTTGCTAAATTAATTGAAGATACCAGCAAAGCTCACTTCTTCCAAGTACTACTGTAGAAGAAGCAATGGCCAAATAATTCAACAGACTGAATTATTCTGTTTCATGGTTCCCTGCTACTGCCACTGCATGGGGTTGTTCATGGGTCACATTGTGCTAGCTATTATTTTTTTCTTCAAAGTTGTATTAAAAGGCAGCCAAAAATACTAGTTTCCAACAAAAGTGCCATGGAAACAATTGTTGAAGTTGCTTGAGAAATTAATTTGTGAACAGAAGGGCATGATTCACTCTTAAAATGCAAGCCATGCTACAGAGAGATTCAGGAGCCTCCCCTAAAAAGAATCAAGAAAGCTCAGACACTGGACAAACCACTCCGTGACATTCATATGATAAACAGCTACA
Source organism: Falcunculus frontatus (assembly GCA_013398115.1). NCBI lineage: Eukaryota > Metazoa > Chordata > Aves > Passeriformes > Falcunculus > Falcunculus frontatus. The sequence goes on along the minus strand of VZRV01007601.1, from coordinate 4,245,066 downwards.
GTTCGAAGTCTGTTAAAAACTGCCTGTTCCCCCAGTGCCTGTGTGACCATACCTCTGTACGGTTATTTTAGAGTCTCAGGAAATGATAAACAAGCTTGCCAAATTTTGGCCCTACCACCATAGAGAGGATCCACGCTACACTGTAATTCAGAAGAACTCTCTACATCAGGACAGCAAACAGACCCATATAAAAGGTAACCATACAAATTCTACTGAGGACATGCACTACTTTGCAGTTCCTTACAGATTTCTAGTGTTCTTGGTATGAGATAGAACTGCAGTGCAAGACTGGAGAAATGGTAGTTATTTTAGTCAACTCTTAGCTTTGTGACTTTGACTCCAATATTTTATGGTATTGCTTTTCTGCATCTAGAAGATTCCTCAGAAAATCTTACCATGACTTGGGTTCCCCAAAATGCAAGTAATTAATACTGTAGAGATCCATGTCCTCAGTATGCCAGGCAAAAGAAGTTTTCCACATGCCAAAATATAGGTAAGGAGTATTCACTCCTTCAATGGTTATGCCACTTTCATTCTCCACAATATCCAGGATTGTGTTCAATCTGCCAATATTCCACGCATCTACATGCTGTAAAACACAAGCCTCATGTCAAACAAGGATTACAAAGAACAAAACCACACAGCTGAGATGACAGTTTGCAAAAGCTAACAGACACTTGTGAAATAGCACATCACAGAATTACACAGCTCAAGCTGTGAGCTAGTTCACCTAAACCCAACGTTCTGCATGATGTAGCTTGCATAGTGATTGCTTACTGGCCTCTAAGGAGGGAAAAAAAGTTAGCAGTCAACATAATGATTACAAAGGAGAAATAATCACGAAGCTACAGACTTAAGAGAGCAGAGAACAATAGCTGATGTTGATTGAGCTTGAGCTGATGTCTGAACCCTCTTGAACTAAACCACTTTTCACTCCAAAAATCTTTTAAATGAGTAAACCATGGTGATTTAGGGGACAAGCAAGCAGAATGCAAACCGTCTTTTGAGTTATCATCATCCCGCCTAATGGCTACAGAGCTGTCCCACAAAAATACATACAACCAGTGGATACCAAAGCTGCATGCATCCACTAATCAACACTTCCAACTCTCACATACTTTTAAGGACAAAGCAGTGCTTGGACAATAGTGGTTTTTGCTAAACTAAACTAAACTACACAACACTGAAGTGCTAGCAAAGGTCCCTTAGAACGCTACCTCTGTCAGCTGCCTACTCCAGAAGCTGGAACTATGCTAAGACTATCATTAACTCTTTCCAAAAGGTGAGAGTCAAATGCCACATTAGTATTTATGGAATGCAATATACCAGGATAACTGTTACCTGAAAACCAGAACAGTTTCCTTACCTTGTCGTAGAGCGTGCCATTAACATCAGCCCCGTAGATGGGGGCATTGAACGTAAGATTCTTCCAGTATTTTCGTTCAAGATCTTCAAAGTCTGTGTACCGGGGTGTGCAGTACCTGAAAAAACCAAGAAACGTACTACAGACTTTGCAGTTTGTTATTTGACAAGTCTAAACCAATGTTTTCCTCAACTGGAAGAATGGAAAGCTACAATAAAAATACCTAATGCGTGTTATCAACCAGACCCCTAAACTGCCAGAAGAGAAGTGAGAGCAGTCATGGCCCTATTTCTGTGACATCTGGGATTGGAAGTATCAGGAAGAAAATTACTTTCCCCGTTTCTCAGTTTACTTTCAGTTTTGCTTTGTGCACTTTTCTGGGGTCAGAACAATTTCACCTTCTAGCTGTAGCTACTTAGAAACAACAACTCAGTCAAAACCAGAAAAGATACAAAGAACAACTTAAAAACCAAAACAAACAAACCCAGAGTTTTCTGCCACTGTGAAACCAGCAAACCTTCACAGACTTACCATGGTCAAACATGCTCTGTTTACCAGCAAAATACCTGCTCCTGATGCCCATTCCCTGCTAACTATATACTGGACTGTGTACAGCACTAGGGGATTAAATTCAGTCTTAACACCTATTTAATGTGTGTCTATGTACATAGATTCCACACAATTACATATATAACATAAAACAGTGACTTCCATCAAATTATTCTATTAAACAGAACCCTAAAATATCTGGTCTGTACTGCTTTTGAAAGATAAAACAAGCTTTGGTGGACCGACTGCAGCTGGCAATTCCAATGTTACTTCTAAGTAGTTATTGCAAAAACTATTTTGCTCCAACTCCTTTTTAAGCGATCTTCATCTCCTTTTTTATGTCGTGAACATGTCTTTCTCCACTACTCAATAAGTATTTCAATGGTCTAGCTACCGGGGACAGATAGACAGGAGCCCACAGCACAAAAAGTTCTGCTGCCATTACACATCATCTTGCTACACAGGTGACAAAGGACCCCACGCACACAGCCTGCTGTACAAGCAACCTCATCTGTCCAGGGCATGACACTCACACTGCTGACCCCAGGCCGTAGGGAGGACCTGGCCCCTGTGGATGTCCCATCCCTAGAAGTGTTCAAGGCCTGCTTGGATGGGGTCCTGAGCAACCCGTTCTTGAGGAAAGAATCCTTGACCCTGACAGGGTGGGGAACCAGATGATCTTTAATGCCCCTTCCAACCCAACCCATTCCGTAACTCTGTGTGCCCGGGACCGGTCGTACTTGTCGCTGTTGGCGATCCTACGGAACTCGCGGACCGTCATGGCCTTCTTCTGAATGTTGTACTGCGTGAAGAGCCCGGACTGCCCTGTCACCACCTGCTGGATGGGCGCGGGGATGACGAGCTCGTCGATGTCATCGTAGCACTGCCGCGGCTTCCACTCCTTAGGCGGCACGATCTGCGGGGACACACGGGCCGGGAGCGGCGGCCGCGGCCGGGGACAGCGTCAAACTCGGGGAACTCGGGCCGAGCCCCGGCCAGGGCGCGCCCGCCCCACCGGCGCCGCGGCGTAAACAAAGGGCGGAGGCGGCCGGTGCGCGGCCCGGGGCCGGCGGCGCGGCCTCCGCCCGGGGGGAGAGGGAGGGTCGCACCTTGGCCAGCCCGGCGCGGCGGGCGCCCCGCGACTCC
>VZRV01007601.1:3988498-4241833 GCA_013398115.1 Falcunculus frontatus | reverse complement strand
GAGGGGGCGGGGTGGTCTGGGCGGGGGGCGGGACCCCGCGCCCGCCCCGCCCCCCTCGCCCGCCGGCCAATCGCCGCGGGGTCCGCACCGGCCCTGCCTCCTCATTGGCGGAGGACGCGTGCCCGTCAGGACCCCACGGCTCGCTCTCCCTCTCACGGCGGAGAACGCCACCGACTCACCCCCCCCTCGACCGGCCCGGCCCGGCGCGGCGGAACCCGAGTCCCCGCCCGCCGTGCTCACGTCGGCAGCGCGTCCCGTTCCTCCACCGCCCCCGCCCGTCCCTCAAACCAAAGCCCGACCGCCGTATCCCTCCGCACCACGCGTCCAAAGAGTCCTGCGGACCTCCGACGCCACCGCGGCCGTTCCGCTCCGCCCGAGCCCCGCCCTGCCGCCCCGCCCCTTCCCTCCGCCGCCGCAGCCAATCGCTGCCCGCTTCCCGCTTCGCAGCCAATAGGAATTCGACGGCCGGCTGGGGCGGGCCAGCGAATCAGGAGGCCGGGCGCGGGGCGGTTGCTAGGCAGGCGGGCGGGCGGGACCAGGCAGTCGCTAGGGGGCGTTCGAGCGGTGGCCGCGCCGGGGCACCCTCAGCCCGCGCCGTCACGGCTGGGGCACTGTCCCCATGCCGCCGGCATCCCACCCGGATCCTTCCCGCATCCCTCCTGCATCCCGCCCGCTCCCCGCTTCCAGGCCCCGGGGAGTCTCCCTGGGTGCAGCTGATCCCGGTCCAGCGGGTGCTCAGCGCGAGGTGGACACTAAGCCCGGGTAGGTGGGTGCTGCAGTGAGCGGGTGAGTTTCGGGCGCGGAGCGGTGACACACAGCAGGCATCTGCCAACCGAGCACACGAACCCCGCTAATTATACTCCTACAGTTTCCGTGTGTAAACAAAGCCAGAGTAGAATTTGATACTTTGCAAACGTTTGGCAGCGAACGCAGACTGGGGCTGGACCGGCACCAGGCCCGGCCCACGCCAGGGCGCTTGGCCAGCACAGTCCGGTCATCTAGAAACGTGGAAAAGTGCCGCCGTAGCCAGCGGATATTGCCAATAATCTGCCACCGTTTGTGTCAAGGACTGGGACCTGACAGTACAGCTTTAGCAGGAAATGCCTTTGAGTGTGTACAAGACCGAGTGCTTAGCAGACCCTGTCTAGGGGCACTGACCTCTCCTTGGCTGGGACTGGCTGCGATTTTCACACTGCGCTGTGCTAAATGCATTTAATATCTCCAAGTGCCAATGAGCAACCTTGAAAGTAAGCACAACCCACCTGAAAAAGGTCATAGCCATCCTCAGAGACCGCACTTGGTCCCTCATGCCTAAATAAAACCTTAATTTCACTCTGTTTCTCCTAATACATGTTTCCTTTGGTGTCATGCTATAGGCAGGCAGTAGCCCTGAAAGTCCTGACAAAACACCACTCCAACACAGGTTTTCCCTGGTCTGCTGCCTCTCTGACCTGCTCAGATTTTGAATTGCCTGGTATATACACAACAAAACCTCAAAGTGAGTTACAACAGCAGCAGGCACAACACACAGCCTCCTATAAAAAGTCAGACAACTGTGAGGTAACAGTTTTGAGACAAACTGCATTTCTGGCCTTTCTGGTGGCTTGGCAGCTGCACTTGCCATCCTTTAGTCAAGAAAGACCAACTTTATAATATCGTAGAATCACAGAATGGTTTGAGTTGGAAGAGATTTTGAAGATCATCCTGTTCCACCTCCCTGCCATGGACAGGGACACCTTCCACTAGACCAGGTTGCTCAAAGTCCCATCCAACTTGGCCTGGAACATTTCCATGGATGAGGCATCCATCCCAGTTCTCTGGGCAACCTGTTCCAGTGCCTCACCACCCTTGTAGGGAAGAGTTTCTTCCTTACATCTAATCTAATCCTGCTCTCTTTGAGTTCAAAGTCATTCCCCCTTGTCCTATCACTACAGGCCCTTGTGAGAAGTCCTGCTCCAATTCTCTTACAACCCCTTTAGGCACTGGCAGTTGTGTAAGGTCTCCCTGGACCCTTCACTTCTCCAGGCTGAACAACCCCAACTCTCTCAGCCTGTCTTCACAGGAGAGGTGCTCCAGCCCTCTGAGCATCTTTGTAACCTCCTCTGAACCTGCTCCAGCAGGTCCATGTTATTCCTGTGTTTAGGACCCCAGAGCTGGACGCAGTAGTCCAGGTGGGGTCTCACAACAGCAAAGTAGAGGGGCAGAATCACCTCCCTCGACCTGCTACCCACAGGAGACACAAGTCAGCCTTTTCAAGATGACAAGTGGCAGAATGTTCCTGTGAGCAGAAATGTGTAGGCATGGAAGCTCGATAACCTGTAATTGTTACTGGGGACTGAGATTGCTTATTATAACTGGCAAAAGGGCAACAATGAGCTTTTAATTGGAAGGATCAGAATTATTCCTGCTCTCATAAATGAACCAGGTCAAACGGGCAAAAAAGGAAAAAAGAGGAAAAAAAGAAGTCACGCTTAACTAGGAAATGTTACAAATGAAAATTGCAATGTTGCTGAGGACAAGAAATTTGAGGACTGTGGGGGAAGGAGTTGCCAAGTTACTGTGCAGAGTCTGCTCAGATTTTTTCAGTGTTACAGCCATTTTTTTTCTCCTTATTTAACTACTATTTTGCCTTTGAAAAACAAAATTTAAAGCAATGGAATCCCAAAGGGATAGTGCTTGGTCGGGATGTTATTTGGAGTAGCTGATCTTTAAAGGTCTCTTCTAACCCCAACCACTCTATGATCCTGAGTTAACATCACTAGGAGGCAAGCCAAGCTTGCTTGGGCAGTGCCTGCACAGCTCTTGCTGCAAGTATCAGTGGAATGAATAAAAATATGAAAATAGAAAGAGCAGAAGAGCACCTCAGTGCCCAGGAATTCACCTTTGACTAGCTGCCATTTAGCTGCTGTCCCACCTGCCAAACTGTGCCCTTTACAAAGCTACTTATCTGAGGCTGCACTGGGGCTACCTGGTACAACTAAGGAATGGAAAATTTTCACCAGGGGAAAAAAAAAAAAGACAGCAGTAACAGCCCAGCTCCATTGCTCAATGAAAATACAGTTGGTCTGTCTGAGACTCCAAACAGAAGAGGCTGAAGTGTCTTACAGAACCACCTCCGGACCATTCCCTTCAGATCTAGAGCACTGTGTGGCACTGATACCAGAGGGAGGGAAAAGTCTCAAGCTGATACCAAAGAAAATGGGGCCAAAAAAAAAAAGCGCCAGCTGTAGTAAATCTTCTAGCCAGGGAAAACTGAGCAGTGTAGCCCAGGGATGTCAGTACCAAGCCCTGGGAGGAAGCAGGGTGGCTCTGCCTGGAGCATGGCACAAGCCATGGAGCTGGCTCAGAGGGCAGATCAGGCCGGCATTGCTGTTTATCCACTGTGCACCATAGTTTTTTTTTGTTCCCCTTTTATTTTGTGAGATATACAGAAATGAAGGGAAATAAATGTTGAAAGAAAAAGTGCTTTTAAAATTATATGAGTCCATTTCATTTGGAACAGTGTTAGCTTTATGTGAGCAGGCCAGGGGAGTGGAGAAAAGGTGCTGGAGAAAAGTTGTCACAGCAGCAGCTATTTTTGCTGCTCTCTGATCTCTGGGGGCCTGTCCCTTTGCCAAGGTGGCATGTCCTCACGCTTTGGGCACTGAGCCTTTCCTGGCCTGTGAGGTCAGCATGAGGCTTTGGCCACGTGGCTACCAGCAATAGCCTTGTCACAGAGGCCTGGGCTCAGTCACGTTATTCTTTGTGCATTCTATGCTGAGCTTCTTCACTCTTTCTCTGCCTCCTCCTGCTTCTACTCAGTCCACAGACAAGCCCACAGGTGGGGAAGGAAGTGCCAAGTGTTCCTGGACAAGGAGAAAGAAGGTATATGCATGCGCACCTATCTCTTAAGTGTTCTGGCAACTTCTAGTGAGAAAGAATCTCTGCATTCAAGGGTGTATGTGGATTAAAGCTTTGTGCTGTGCATGTGGCAGCGCCTGGTGAGTGCTCAGTGAATGGCAGCAGCATTGTCACCACCTGCAGTTTGGCAGCACAGCCCAAGCACTGTTGCTGCAGCACAGGCAGGTGCTCTCTGCCCATCTCCCGGCTGGCTGCTGACGGTGAGCGTGGTGCCCTTCCTCCTCAGACACACCCGTGTGTGAACAGGTGCTCACTTGGCTGTGCCACTCTGCCATCCCGGGCCCTGTCAGCGATGACAGCATGTGCTCACACGCACACCTGCACACGTGCGCTGCCTCTCAAGGGCAGGAGCTTGCTTTGCCCTTGCATCTGCATCCTCACTGAGACTGCCCAACAGCCCCTCAGGCCACTTTGTAGTGAAGCAGTGTGGTAGGAATGAGCCAGTTAAGGGGAAAACATTTCTGCATCTGGCACCTACCCAGGAACTGGTCTGGCCTGGCAGGGAACGCTGTGTGTGACTGAACTCCAGCAGTCACTGAGGAATCACTAAGGTGCCCGTAGCCATGCTAGAGAAAAGCTCATCAGTCTGCCATGCACTCTCACCCATCGTGGACATGCTGGCCAGGGCAGATTTGGCTCCCTTAGGAAAGATGGAAAGGCCATAGGCCCTTGACCCACATGGTTCTGCCCCTTGCACTGGCTTTTTCCTTGCACATCTGTGCTGTGTGCATGTGCTGCTTTCTCCAGGAGCCGACACTTTGGGCTTTGCAGTTCACATGTAGGCAGGGCTGGGGCTGGGCTGTCCACACAGAGCAGGCAGGGCTGCCAGCCTGAGCAGGGGTTTCACACCTGAAGAAACTCGGGTGCTGCTCTGCAGTCCGGGGCCAGGTGACGGCTTTACTGCTGAGCGCTAACTTTGAATACATGACCGTGCTCAGGGCTACAGAACAGCATTAACTGCAGCATCCCAGGAGGTTGGAAACGACCAGTATCGCCACCAAAGCCATCACCACTGACCCCTCTCTTTCCTGCAAGTCCAGCCAGGCCTGCACTGTGTCAGTGCACTCCTGTACAGCTGCAGGTGGCCAGGAGGTGAGCACACACGTGCACAAAGGGAATTGTCACAGAAGGTTTCCAAGCTCCCTGCAGGCACAGGGTCCCTGTAGGAAGTGTGGGGCACTCATGGCTGGGATATACCCCTGGGAAAGGACTTACCTGCCACAGGCTGAGGAGTGTGCCCATTGCCAAAGGACTCCATGGCCTCTGTTTATTGCTGAAGAACCAGACAAGAAAGCCAGCTTGTATGAAACCCAATTATTCAAATTTATTAACATCAAGAATTATGCAATGATGCTGTAGATTTTTTTTATTAACAAATAGAAAACAGACTGTATACAACAGTGACCCCTACAGCACTATGCATCCACAAGGTAAAAATGAATGTGTCCTCCAACATTACCAACCCTGGATTGCTGATTTCAACGTAGCTTGGATTCTTAACATTCGGAATACATGTGATAATACAATTAGATACCCTTCCACCACCTTTATTCATAACTCAATGCACTCAAAAGAGGGCTGCTCACTCCCCATCTTTAGTGCAAGTGTGATATAATAAGGAGTATTAATATATAGTACCATTAAATTAAGTCCAGTAGTCTTGCCACATTGGTTCATTAGAACATCCTGAAGTAGCGGAAAGTACAATATTCTAGTGACTCTTAACATTTGCAGGATAGCAGAAATTATAGATACACCCAACCTCTGAAGCCATGTTTGCTCCCCTCCCCTTCCCTGCAGTACCCTGCTTCCAAAGAGAGCTGGTCCAGCTCTGCTCTGGGTCGGCCGGGCTTGTGCTCCTTGCCTTTGTCAATGCTCTGATGCACTCCACTGGTGAGAGGTGACAGGATGGCGCTTGCACGCACAGAACCGTGAGATTAACACAAAGGGCCGTGTCTTGCTCTTCCCATCCCCTCCCTGGGGAACTGTGGGACCCCCTTGCTACTCCTGCCCCCTTCCCAGCAAGACACACACAAAGAGGTTCCAATGCCTGGAGCCCGGGATTTCGGGTCTCTCACAAACAAGGCGACGACAACTCACGTCATATCAGGATCTGCCAATACACACAGTCACTGGATTGGTTGAACACGCATTGTAATAGGACTGAACGGTTTCCAGCTGACAAAGGGACGCTTCTCCGGCGACCCCACATGCCCTCCCAAACCCAAACCTACTAAGGAAATAATGGGGGAGGGAGAAGACTAAAAAAATAATTGGTAGCTTCGGTCCAGTTCCATGAAATTTCATATTCTACAGAGGATTAAAAAGCAGCCTATGGGGAATGGAGACGGGCAGGAACCACAAGCCAGCTGCTGCGAATTACCAAGGAAGCTGCACTAAAATGGGCAGAACCAGCAGTGACTGGGCTGAAATAAACACAGGGCAGTAAAAAATGTAAAAGCAAAAGGAAATTAAAAAAACAAAACCCAACTCCCAAAGGTTTGGCGGGTCCAGTTCTGCTTGGGCAAAACATTAAGACTTGCAAAAAATAAAAAATAAAGAGAGAGGAGATTATAAAAACCACTAGTACCTATTTTACATGTTTAAAAAAAAGATCCCATTCCACCCACCTAAAGCCTCGCTGTGAAATGCAGTCGGCATGAGAGAGGGTGAGAGATGCACATGAGCAGAAATTCAGCCAGAGACTGGAAATGCTTTTGGAGTCGGATTCCCTCATTTGGCGCTGGGGCTAAGTTCCTAAATGCCGTGGTCAAAACTGGTTGGCGTGGAGGTCTGCTGCCTGGGCAGTACCTCCACCTGTACAGAAGGACTGAGGAATGGGCGGCTCTGGCTCAGAGGGACCCGTCTCCACTCCTAGACATCCCCACCGCGACTGGAGGAAAGCACTGTTACGTTGCATAGTGGTCGAAGCTGCCAAGATACTCCAGTGCGGCTCTGTAGCACAGCTGGTACTGGTCCTGCAAGGCAGCAACGAGGGAAACATGAGAACTGGGGACACAAGGACAGCGGGCTGTAGGGTCCAACATCTAGAGACATCAGGTCCCCTCCCTTCTCCCATGCATCTCCATTGCCACGCACAGGAGGGGAGCTCACCTCTGTCTGCACCATGGCCGGCCGCTGTGTCCGCAAGGTCTTCACCATCTGGAACATGTCCACCACGCCCTCGTAGCGCATCCTCTCCAGCACGATGCTGAGTGTGATGAACACGCCTGTGCGCCCAACTCCAGCACTGCACAAGGGAGCAAGAGGGGCCATTACGAGTCCTGCCAGCCTCAGGAAGGCTCTGCAGAGCACCTAAGAGTGGTGCAAGCTGCTCATGGAGCACAACCTGCTCACTGGGGAGAGGCTGCAGTCCCCACTTACCTGCAGTGCACCGTGATGGGCCCATCCTGCCCGAACTGCTCCTTGGTCTTGTGCACCTGCCCAATGAAGTCAATGAAACCCTCTCCTGTCTTTGGCACTCCCTGCTCAGGCCAGTCCGTGAACTGGAACTGGCGGATGGTCCGTGACTGGCCGTCCTGCAGGGAGAAGGGTGTTAGATGTGAACCGTGGGTGAGCATCTGATCTCACTCCTCTCAGCACTGGTGCTCTGACCTGCTCTCAGACCCCCTGAACCAGGCCAGGTGAGAAGGCGCAGGTGCACAGGCCACGGATGAGCCCAGGCAGATCTTTTGCTGCCTGTTTGGGACCTGTCTCCTCCCGTGCTCATCCCACAGTGGCTGAGCTGAGCAGGATTTTGGGCCCCTACAGGGTCCATTGGGTCAGTGGGGTGCAGCTCCACCCTAGGACCATGTTTACTATAACACAAGGGTCCTGTGCCCGGTCAGATGCTGCATACACAGACTCCAGGTGAAGGACAACCTGTGTTAAGTGCTTGCCCAACTGAGCAGCACAAGCAACCCAGGGTCTGGTACTGACAGAGATCCCCAAGTTGCTCATGGGGCTGGCACAGCTGGCAGGGCAGGAACCTGTGGTGAGAGGAGCAGTAGGTGGTGGGCAGCTGCCCTTTCTGCGTGCAGTGCAAGGCAGCACTTGCTTTCCCATTTCTCCAGGAGCTGTTGCATGCTCCCTTGGCTGGCCTGGGGAGGGCAGAGGCATGAGAGGCAGTGGAGCTGGGGAGCCAGCAGATGCACTCACCCTGGCATCCGTCACCTTGAACTCCCGGAGGATGTACTGTGGCATGTTGTACTCTGCCATGGGGTCCACCACGAAGTACTGGTACCGGGCAGAGCGCTCTGCAGGCCAGTACTGATGGCACTTCTCCTGTGGATGAGGAGCAGGGTAAGACATTAGCACTGACAAGCTGCTGCTCCTCCCCCCGCTCCCTGGGAGCCCATGTGGTTGTGGGGCCATAGGGTCAGCAACCAGACATGCCAGTGTGGGGCTCACACAGAGCGGCTGGTGCCAAACACAGACTGGGGTGAGCCAAGAGCTCATGCCCACAGACAGCAGTCCCACAGCCCCCTTCTCCCCACAGCAGGACTCGTACCCGGCCCATCTCACGCAGCTTTGTCAACATCACCACAATGGTGGAGTTGTGCTCCCAGAGCATCCGCCAGAAATCCTCCGTGGTCTCGGCCAGTGGTCCCTGCGTGGCGATGTAGGCCTTCTGCTGCCTGTGACAAACATAATGGTGCTCAGAGCAGCTCCTCAGAGATGGGCAGCAGCTGCTCCTGGGGGCTGGCGGGCTGGGTGAGCTGGAGGCAGGGCCCCATGGTACCAGGGAGCTAGGCTGACAATCCAGCTGTAGGAGGCAGGTCTCTAGGACAAGCCATGGGCTCTGGGGGAGAGATGAGCCTATCCAGTACTTGTTTTCTAAGTGCTCCCCACAGACACAGTGAGTGCCGCAACGCAGAGGATCCAGAAAGGCTCTTAGTCCTTGCTGGGGTGATGGCATCCCCAGCCCAGCCTCTTGCTGCTGCTTGTCTCCAGCGCTGCTGTTGCACTGAGAGCCCTCTTGGCACCCAGGCCCCCACTAGCAGGCTGCTAGCACCCACCTGGGCTGGAAGGAGAGACTGTGCTTGGGGATGATCCCAGCACCCCTGTGTTCCTGCACTTCTACTCTCCGCAATACCCACCTTCCCTCTCATCGCATGGGAAAACACAGAGCAGCTGAACCAGGTCACCTGGATTACACGCTCCAGACAATAACGAGGGCAGTGTGGAAACCATGAATACAGTTTTGTCTGCTTTTCTAAAGCTTCTGAATTTGTTCTTGGTTCCACTGCAAACTAGAGCACCTCTCCTAATTTTCCGTGTGACCTGCCCCAGACTGGCCGCCACCCTGAAGAAAGCCCCCTTGGTGCTTTGGACTCAGCTCTGCTCTGGCATGCCGGTACCTTGGCTCTCTGAGCTCCCAGCCTGGCACAGCGGAGCCCGGGCTGGCTCCACCACTGTGGGGCGCTGGAGCCCGCGGGACCAGGGCCGGCATCCTCTGTTCTACCTTCATCCCTCTGCTGGGTGCTATTTTTAATGGTGCTAAAATTAATGAACGTGCTGCAGGGCAGCTGTAACATGCGGGGTGCAGACAGGGGCTGCTTCAAGGTGGATTTATAAGACATCGTAAAAAACAGGGAATGGGGATGCAGAATGAAGTGAAAGAGCTAATAAAGATGCAGCATCAGTGATATCTGCAGGACCTTGGGCCAACTGATTTCTTTAGATACCCAGAAGATTGCTGGTTCAAAGGAAGGGATGGGAAGAGATAACAGAACCTGTGGATGGGTCAGTAGCACATGAAATGGTACCACCTGCTGTGCTGGCAGCCCTTGCCCTCCCTCCATAGCATCACCAATAGGCAAAGCCAGTGTTGCTCTCCATTAGCTCTGGAGCCAGGACAGTGGCTGCAGTCCATCTGTCAGACCCAGGCTGCAGCCAGGCAGCCACCTTAATGACCGGTGGTGGATGGCTCAGAGCCACACAGGTAGGAGGGAGTGGAGGCTGCTCTGTGACAGCTTTTCTCCAGTCCCTTCATCCTTCCCCATAACTCTGTCCCACCCTGAGGGAGCCTGGCTTGCTGTGGTTTTCCTGTGTTGGGATGCTCCCAGGGTTGCTCCCCTTTTGCTCCTTGTCCACTCTTGCCTCAACGTAACCCTTCTCCCTGGGAACCCTTGCTGGGCTCAGCTGCTGGGGCAGGGACAAGGCACAGAACTGCTGGTGGGGCTGCACCTACATCTGTTCTCTTTGGCAGTGCCTTTTGCTTCCGGGAGGTTACCAGTCCAGAAGAGGCAGGTGGGCAAAGCCAAGCTGGAGGGGGAATGTGCCACATCTATCATTGTATCCCCCACTCCTGCACTGATGATGGTGCATGTGAGGGATGACCCTACTGTGATGGTGGCACAGAGAGATGACAGGACAGGCCTTTTATGTGCATCACTGTGATTTGGTTTGGATTATTGTCTAGGGGTTGGTTGGGAAGGGGATGTGGCCACTGGGCTGTTTTTCTCTCCTGGCATTTAGCATCTGAGAATGAGATGCCAACAGACAAGATACAGAAAACCTTAGTATTACTGCTCCACCAGATCCTAATTTGTGCTTTCTAAACTGTATTCTGGAGAGAGGAACCTGGTGATGGGCTCCCCAGGGTCCAGTACCAGCCCTACCTGAGGATCCAGACTCCTCCCAAAATCAAGACACAGACCAAGCCTTGAGCTGCTGCCTGGATCAGCCACTCAGTGGAAACACACTTCTAACTCTAGTTGCTACAGTGGGGAGACAGGTTTGAGTTAGATACTGTAGATATAAAACACAAGCCAAGGGATGCCTACCAGAATACCCCATAAAACCTCCCCAGGAGCCAACACAGCCTGCCACTCCAGCCATGTGGGCATCTGTCTACAGCAATGCAAGCCAGCCTGGCAGCGCTCACTCACAGGCAGTCTTCACATATTGTAACTACACACACTGAAGTGTCTGAGAAGATGAAAATAGATAAAATGCAACAAAGTGGTCCCCAGCCCACCTCAGGCAGTCAGGATCAGTCCTTGGGAAACAGAAAGCAGCTCTGCCTGGGTTCCCAAGCAGGCAGGACAAGTTGGCACAGTCACCCAAGGTGATCCTTACCTGTAGCCATCTATGAAGCTGGCATTGATGTAGTCAGAGCCCTCAACACCCCGGATGGGCTGCAGGCAGACTCTCGTCAGCTCATACGGCATAATGTTCACGAGGCGGTTCTTGAATTTGTTGCACGGGAGGTTGGCACTGATGAAACGTGAGGTATGTGCTTTAGAGTTGGCCAGCAGCTGAAAGAGGAGGAGACACGTCAGATCCTTGCTGGGGATGCAGCAGTCTGGGGGCAGAATCGGGACCCTGGAAGCAGTCATGTAGTAAGAGTGGAGACCCACAGCAGCTCTCTGACACGCACAGAGCCAGAACATGAAGCTTTGTACCTCGCTGAGCCAGGGATGTGTGCTTGGTGGTGCCAGGGAAGCAAAGCTTTTCCTCTTCCAACAATGTCTTGCTATTTACTTCTCACCCCAGAAGAACCCAAGAAAATGTGAGAATTGTGACAGTTTTAGGTAAAGAAGATCTATTTTGGGTTTCTGTGAGACATTTTATGGCTCTCTTTGAGTACCGTAAACTGGAGCCAGGGTAAATGTGTCACTTATATCTGCTGGCAGATTCAAACAGAAGTCCCTCTTCCCCCACACCCCACATTTTGTTTTTTGTTTTCCTTCCCAAAAGACTGCCTCCAGCATCTCCAGAACCACCCTTCTCTCTATAAGTGGCAGCTGGACCTCAGCAGAGGCTCTCTGCAGAGGGACAGGGTTTCTCTCTGGGGAGGAATGCAGCCATGTGAGGACCTCCCATATCCTGCTCTCCAGGGTTTCCCATGCAGTGGACACTGCCAGGGCACAGAGAGGGGCAATTTCATTACTGTTCTCAAGAGACCCTTGGAGAAATGAAAGGAAAAGAAAATTTCGTCATTCTTACAACAGAATTGCTTGAGTTGAGTACAATTCTGTGGCTCTCTTGAGGGGTTTCTCAGGGCAGGTGTCACCATGAGACATTTGTGCAGCATGTTTTACTGTCCCAACCCCAGGATACCAGCAGCTCTGACAACCACAGGACAGAGCTTCTCAACTATTCCCAGTTTACATGGAAAGTCAGTATTTTGCCTCTCCTGCTCCTTTGTTACTTGGAGGGAATCCCCAGGGTGAAGCTGTACTACTGCAGTTCATTTCACAGCCTGCATGGTCTGCTGCCTCCCTGCATGAGCTATATTCCCCTGCAAGAGTTCACTGGACTAATGCACCTCATCTGAGAATATGGGCACTTAACAGAGCTCACTTCCAGCTCCAAGGCTGTAATAAATATCTGCAGTTGGCATACACAGATCCAGGCAGAAAAATGTGGGCTTGGCTTCTTAAAAATAGTGTGCCTTAAAACACTGCCTTCACCAATTCTAGACAGTGAGGCTTGGTGTTGAGGTGGTTAAAAGATTACAGAGCTCAGCAATGAAGAAATGAGACTAGAAATGTCTCACATATTTAAATTGGAGCTGTTTCCAGACAAGTTGTTCACAGTAACATCAATTATCACTAACATGATCTGCATCTGATTTCAGATGCAGCTCCTGCCGCACAGTGAACCTAGAGCAGAACGTGCTGCTGAGAGCTGCACATCCATCTGCCTTTTATATCCTCCCCAGAAGCTGCCAATCCAGGGGGGACCGTGGCCGACACAAGCTTTACAATTCAAATGTATTTTAAATCACTGCCTACCTGCTTTTGAAACACACAAAAGAGTAACTGTCTGTAATGATCCATAGCTCCCCTCTCCCAACCCCTGGACAAGCAACCCGTGGGGTTCTGTGGGCAGAGACAGGGCACTGGAGAAGTGGGGTGCTGGGGCTCTGCCACCAACCTTGAATTCAAGCTCCATTGCAGTAACGCTCTCGCCCGGTGGCACCTGGGTCAGCTTCTGGATGTGGGCGAAGAGGTTGCGTGCGGGCACCTCGGTATTGCCACACGTGGCAGCCTCCAGCAAGGCCTCGTGGATGAAGATGTACTGGTCCTCTGTCTGCACCATGTAGTTGCGCTGGGAGCGCATGCACGTCACGTGGCCGTAGATGTCCACGGTCTTCTCGTGCTTCATCCGCTCCAGCATGGCATCGATGACAATGAAGCAGCCAGTTCGGCCCACGCCGGCACTGTGGGAGCAAAGCACATGGCCTGAGATGACACAGTGTCCTACAGATGTCACATGAGCTCTGACGTTGCTTAAGAGATCACCCGGACCTAGGGCACACAAAAGGGGAGTAAAGGCTGCTCCCTATGAGGGGAGCTCCAAACAAGAAGTGACAGGAGTGAGGGAGAGAATCACTGAAGAATGTGAGGCTGCTCAGCCTTCCTGCTGCCCCCCTTTCACTGCTGGATTGGAAAGGACACAGCGTCACCCTGCTGATCTCTGTGGCGGCTGCAGCCCCTCCACAAGAGTAAGAGAAATGTGTTTAAAAGGCAGGAGAGTGACAGCGCACGTGTGTGTGAAGTCAGAAGACATGAAGAGCAGGCTGGGCCCTGACACCAGTGAAGCACATAATTTCAAGCCTGCTTGTCCCCTAACCTGGGTCACTGTTTCCTCACCCATAAAACAAGCACAGCCAGCCTGAGAGGGGAAGCAGAAAGCTGAGGTCATGCACGACTGTGCTGAGCCCTTCGCTCAAGCACCAAATGCCTCTCCACAACTGTTGGAAGGGCAGTAGCAAACCTCAAACGACTCACTCTGAGAGCACCCTGAAAACAATAGACATGCAGTTGTGACACGTAAACACAGGCAGAGATAGGGAGCTAGGCATTTCCTCATTTATGGTGCAAGTCATATCCTTAACAGGGCTTTAATACAGCTTGTTTGTGTGTTAATTATACCCCACTACCATCTGAAACAGAGCATGAAAGAAGAGCATTAAACACTGCTGGTAAGGCGTATGCTGAACAGCAATGATGGAGTGGTTTGTTCAGTAACAGTCCCCTCTTGGCTGGTACAAATAAATCTTGGCTGGGTAAGATGCTGAGCCTTAGTAGACTAATATTTTGCCTTAAGAGCTGCCTTTCTACCCTGTGAAAGAGTGCTGCTGTAAATACTGCATATGGATGTTCATAGAGGTCACTGCATGCATTTCTGTCAGTGATGTGCCTCTGAAAGTACCACCCACTTATGCCGGGCACAAATAATTTATTTCTTAAATGGCACTTCCAGTTTTGCAGGAAAATGTGTTTTCTGAGGCTCTCCATGCAGCAGTGCTGTTTAATCTGACACAGCACTAGCAATAGAAATGTAACACCACTGCATTACCACTGCTGGGCCTGTTGTGCTGCCAGCCCAAGCATCCAGTGCAGGTTATGCTACCATGAAACCTTTCCCACAAGAAGGGGAGACACCGCTTTCAGACAGGTTAAAGCTCCTGCAGCCAGAAGGTAAACACAACAGTCCTACCTGCAATGCACAACCATGGGCCCAGCATCTGTTGGGTTACAGGCCTTGACCCGTCGCAGGAAAGCGAGGATTGGCGTGGGATATTCTGGGACCCCGTGATCGGGCCAAGCCATGAACTGGAACTGTCGCAGCTCTGTCTTCTCACTGGAGCCATTCTGTTGAAGACAAAGAGGAGTTGTTTTGCATGAGAACAGTCTCATCCCAGTGCAGGAACCCACTGATGGGGCAACAACAGCAACAGGCATGCAAAGCTCTGCGTGGTGATGCATGTACTGGGCTTTCACTAGCGAAAATTTGGAGGAAAAACGTAGGTTTATTGCAAAGCTTCTGTACATACAGATGCTCTGTAGAAAGGCAGTTGATACAGACAGCAGAACAGCTCTGCAGGAGTGGAGCAGACTGCAGGGAAGGTGAAAGACTCTTTTCCGCAAATACTCACTGCATGTTCACAGAAAATAGGCACCGGGCATGGAAGGGCTACAGCAGCCAGTTCCCTCCCTGCTCCTCTGCATCATAGGTGTCCCTAGCCTGGGTAATAAGCCTGTGTCTTCAGACTGCCCCACTCCTCCCTGGGCTTGCCTGAGTGATCTATGCAGCAAGCGGTAGGACTGGCTGGGTGACTGCTGGGGCTTTTCTGGGGTGTGCGTCTTCCCTGAGCACTGAGCTCCTGGCCCAGACTCAGTCATGCACAGAAGCAGCTCACTGCAAAGCCTGTCTGCATTGCCATGACACGCTGCTGCTGGCACTGCCCCCAGGGATTTCCAAATGCTAATGAGGAATGCAGCAGGCAGGAGAGAAGGGTTTGTGCTCACGTCAGAAATAGCCCCTCCATTTGCATTATTAGTGACAGGAGTGATAAAAATTCACTGCTTCCCATGTTGTCCCTCTAATGGGAGGACAGCTGCTACCCATACACTCGCCAGAGGCAAGAACACCCTGCTCTGGGGCTCATCACAGAATGCACACAGAAGAGCATCAGGTATCCTGGCCGAAGTCCAGTGGTGGCCAGATGCACAACCTGCAGCTGATCTCCTACTGCAGCCCATCTGTGAGACATGGCTCACGTGTGGACTGGCCACACGCTTGGCCAAGCCAGGTACAGCCAGTGGCCACTGCCTGTGGGCCATGGAACACCTTGCAGCATTGGGAAACACCTCTGCACTACCTGGAGCAGCAACAGCCCAGCCAGTCCCATACCTTGTACAGTGCAAAGGTGCGGACGGTGTAGGTCGCCAGCTCGACTGTATCCAGCAGGGTCACCTGGATCATCCCATAGGTTTCCGTACCCCGGCTCGGCCAGTACTGGTCACACTTCACCTGCAGGGAGGTGAAGAGAACAGGTCAGTGACTGGCTGCTGGCTGGGGCATTTTAGATGAGGAACACAGCTCTGCCTTTCAAAGGGTAAAGACAGAAATGAGTCATTGTGCAGAGGGGCCTCTAAAATCCAGATTTCCTTCCCCCAGAGTGTCCCAATCCCCAGCAAAAAGGGAGAACCCCCTGGACTCCTTTCCATAAGACTCAGAATCACAAGAATATTCTGAGCTGAAGGGATCTACAAGGATCATCAAGTCCAACTCTTAAGTAAATGGCCCATATGAGTATTGAACCCACGATCTTGGTTGTTACTAGCACTATGCTCTGACCAAATGAGCTGATCTCAGTGGCTGCTTATTGAAAGAGGGATTTTTAACCCTGGAGCCATTGTTGGGAAGTGGCAAAGGGGGCCAGGCCACCAGACAGAGCAGCAAGAGCAACACCAGGTACCAAGACAGTAAGCAGCAATTCCTAGCAGTGATTTGTGCCTCCTGTTTGGTGAGATGGGCATCTTTGGGGTTTTGCATGAACCACCTCCTGCCTGAGCTCCCCGTGGATGAAGAGAAGGTGGGCAGCTGTGGGTTGATGGGAGAAGAGCTAGTGCAGCAGAGAAGAGAGAATGGTGGTTTCTGTGGGCACGGCTCTACTCAAAGGGCAGCTGAGGTGAATGAGATGCAGCCTGTATCTTCACCAGCTCCCTGCTATGCCAGCCTGGAGTCCTTGACCCACAGCTGTGGCAGGACAGAGCTGAGTCCAGCATAGTACACAGCGACACAACAACTGGCACTACCTTTCCCATAACATCCATAGTCCCCAGGGTGCCCCTGCCAGCGTGGCCTCAGGCAGCAAACCACCCCAGTAACAGGTGGGACACAGCCCATGCCAGGGCTCCAGCCTGAACGCTGTATCCACTCTCTCTGCACTGCTATAGGCTCGAGTGCATTGAGCATCACCAAGAGACAAGAACCTGCCCCTGTGGCAGGTAGCACATCCCTGAAAATCTACATCTCTCAGGTGTTTCAAAATGGCTCTTGCAAGGCACAGATGCCAGCTCAGACAAAGACACATCTTGTTCTCCCTCTCCAAGGAGACACAGACTGTGGCCAAACTATCCCTTCAGCCCCTTCCTGCAGGCAGCATTGTCCCATCACTAAAACACTGCTGTTCCCTAGAGACCTCCTGCCCTGCAGCATCCTTATCATCCCTTCCAACTTTTCAGCCAAAGTGCTTTGAGTTACTGGTCACAGCTCTTGTTGCATCCCACTTGGCCTAACACATCCCCAGGGCCCATACCTCTGCCCCCTTTATCTCCCTGCACATCCCTCCCTGCTCACCTGCTGATGCTCTCCTCTTCCTCCTCTTCACAGCTCAGTGTTTGCAAACTACTCCTCCGTTTTCTTTTCTGAAGCCCCAAGCTCCCTATTTAATTGGCACCCTGAGCATCCCTGTTTCATCTGGTACCTGGCTCCCCCACCCTGCAGAGTCACAGTGCCTGGCTGACAGGAGGAAGACATCATTCCCACCCATGTGCACCACACCGAAAATGGTTTCCCGCCCTAGGAGAGAGGAGTGAATGGAAGATCATCTGTGCTTGTCAAGGAATAGTAAACTTAATTATTAGCAGAACATGTTTACAGGGGAATGTGTGGGAAGGGAAACAATAAGCTTAATTAGGAATCAATGAAGTTCTCAGTTTTAATTGAAAGCACTTGCAGCAGGGTGGGGCTTGTGAGAACTAAGAGCCCTCATCCTGCACTCTGGCTCTGGAGTGCAGCAACCTGGAGTCAGAGGGATGCATCTCTTACTGCTTTTTGGGTTCTGCTCTCAGTAAGTCCTGCCCTGGCAGAAGTGCCTGGAGCAAGGCTGCCTAATGGGGTACTGCAGGTGCCTGTGCAAGCAGAGCAGCTCTGCTGCCTCCTGCCCAGGGTCTCCTGCCATTTGGGCTGCTGTGCTGCCTTGGATCTGTGGCAACATGGCAGGCCCTGCAAAAATCTCAGGATTCCTCTTCCTCACTTGGCACAGAGCATTTGACACTGACTGGCTGCAGCACCAGCAACTTGGAAGTCACAAACATTATTTCGCAGCTAAACCGATCCCATCCTCACGAGTGGGTGGCAGCTGCAGTCTGTCTCCATGAGGCCTGAGTTTGCCTTGCCTGGCTGGGAGATGATGTGATCCTCTCTAAGGGAGGGGAGAGCAGCACAGCATCCTGAAAATGCTGGGGGCAGCTGCTTGCTGTGTCACCCTTGGTGTGCTTTGCAGGGGATGTTTCAGGGGAACAGCACAGCCTGTCCCTGTGCCTGAGCCTACACCTCAGGGACAGCGGTCCCCTCCTGCCACCCACACGCTGCAGGGCTGTGTACTCGAGCACAAAACAAACTTCAGAGGAGTTCCCTGTGTGGGATAATAGCAATGCCTGGGCTGGTAATTGAAAATTATTTATTCATGACCAGATAAGAGTCAGTCACATTTTCTGCCAAATTTACCCATAATGTTTATGACCCATTTTCAAGCTCTGTAAATTTTATGCTGAAGCCGATGCACTGTGGCACTAAAGCAGATAAGAGATGTTTTCTTCTGGCAGTGCTTGTTTCTCATTAACTTAAGGAGCACAGTAATGTCCTGAACAGCCATTTATTGCAGCTTTGCTGAGTGGCTCCTGTCCCTCCCCTTCGATGCCCTGAGCCCAAGAGCAGCCGGGCACCTCTCTTCAGCTGGAGAGCTGTGCTCTGCTCCCGGCCCTGCTCACAAGCTCCAGATGGCATCGCTGTCAGCGAGAGGGCTGGAGCATGATGTGGCTGCCAGGCTTCTCTTCCCCAGGGCCCTCGAGCACCAGCCTCTTAACACCCCTTCCCAGGGGACATGAAATGCCAGGGGAGATCACACCCCAGGGATGGCAGCTTGGTGCTCTGGGCTGGAACAGAACAAGCCACGGTACTGCTCTGGGAGACCTCACTCTGCCAGCCTCTTGGGGATAGCCCAGGGTAGGAGAAATCCTGCTTTAATACCTCTCCTGGCAACACAGCCCGGCAGGGACACACCACGCTTGCAGCTTCGGGAAAGCTAATCTACAATGTGTGTTTCTGAACTGCCACCAAATGATTCTGAAACTGATTGTAAAGCTTTGAAGGCAGCTAAATTGCACAATCCAGCCATTTCTATCCTTTATGTGCTTCTCACTTTGTGAAAACATGAAAAAGGGAGGATGATTTGGACCATCAAGCCAGCTGAAATTGCAGACCATAAAAGCTGATGCTCTTTAAAGATTTTTTTTCCCTCTGCAGCTCAGGAACCCTTTAAAGCATTGTCACCCCCACAGGGCTGCCAAGCTGCTGCTGGTCCCGGTTGGCTTATCACAGCACTGCCGAGGGTGACCTGGGGAGCTCGCCTGGAAAGGCAGCAGAGCCTGCTCTGCACTGGGCAGCTCGCCATGAGGCCCTGCTACCCACCCCAGGCTCTGCAGCTGGAGACACAGTCCTGTGCCTGCACCAAAGCCCCTGGGCAAGGGGACTTTGAAGCAAGGTCACCCTTGGGTAATGCTGGGATGCCATGGGACTGCCTGGAGCAGTGCTGTCCCACAGCAGTGTGAGCATCAGCAGGCAGCAATGCTGCAGGGACCCAAGGGATTACATCAGATGAAGTTTGAAGGCTCTGGAGTGGAATGAACTGCAAAACAGTGACTCATGCTGAAAGTCTGGAGCAATGGGCAATGACTGGGATTAGGATCTTCATTGGTCCCAAAAAGGTGTGCTCTCAAGAGAGCTCTAGCCATCCCCAAAAGAGCATGAGGAAAAGCAGAGCAGGAAGGTGGCTAAAAGCCATCTTACCATGGAAGATACTGAAAAAGACAACAAAAAACCCCAGAGAAAATAATTTCCTGGAAATCCACATCGCAGCTCCCCACCAGGGCCCTGCTGTGAGGGAATGCCCTGAGACACCTACAGGGTCCAGCAAACACATCCAGGTAAGTCCTTGATGTGGATCACTGGTTCAGCTCAGGAGTGACCAGGTTTCTCCATGGCCTCTCCTGGCAACCTGCCTCTCCCACAGTGCCTGAGAAAACTGCCCACTTCTCATTAGTGCTGGGGATGTGCCAAAGAGGCAGCAGGACACGAGCAGGCAGTGCCAGGGAGTCAATGCAGAGGTCTGGGTCTGGGTCTGGTCAGGTCAGCCTAGAGCCCCTGGGCACTGTGCCCAATCAGGCAGGCTGCCTGAGGGCTCTGGTCACCTCCTGCCCATAACAAGGATTCACAGTGTCACCAGAAACCTGACCACACGCACTGTTAGGGACAGAAACCAATACTGCAGGATGATATGATGGAGTGTGCTGGGGGGAGATAACACACAGCTCAGCAGCACAGGCATCTCAGGCAAAGACAAGTGCCTGTGGGGTCAAAGGAAACCCTTTATCTTTGAGAAACATGCACCTTGGCGTGCCTTGCCATAACTAAGCAGCCCAGAAGTTAAGCGAGTCAGGATTCTAGGCATGGATTTATTTGGCAACCCAGAAGGGCTTTTCCTTGCTCTTCAAATATATGCTCCATCATTGAAAAGTGAAGGCACAAAGAAGTCCCCATATAACCCCCAGCTGCAGAGAGCAGTTGATCAGAAGCTTCTGATGTTGCTTAGCCTGCGTGCCAAGCCCTGAGCCACAGGGCAGGTCAGAATAATTTCCCTCCCTGTTTGGGCAACAGTGGCCATTGGACAGAACAGGCAAGCACAGTGCAAAGCTGGGGTCGGATCTCTAGAGTCACCTCATCTCCAAGGAATGCTGTTTTTCCCTGCAGGCTGTAAGGCATTTGAAGAGCCAAGGAAACCCACCAACAGTGCCTGTTTTTTGTGCGTTAGGAAAAGCAGATCTGTTTTGCCACAGTCATTGGTGGTTTCAGCTGCTTCCTCCCAGCCAGGGTGGGCTGGGACACCCCTGCAAGCATTTCAGTGCTAAAGCTTTGAAAAGGAGGGAGAGCATGCTTGCAGAAGTTTTAACTAAACCCAAACTCGACAGTTTCTGCTTCTCAAGAATGAGCTTATTGGGCTAAAAATAATCAGTGCTTGAGTGCAGCTTGAGTGCACAAGCCCCTTCTGTTGTTGGCATGGCAACACTAAAATATTCTGCAAGTACAAATGCTCACCGCTAAAATTTTACTTTTAGGAACAAACTGAATCATGAGAGGCAGAAGCTGCCTGCTCCCTGGGCAGGCTTTGCCCAAAGGGTGCGTCTGGGCACAGGAGCACTTGGTCACAGCTTACAAACTCCTGCTTCAGGGGCTGAGTAAGAACCTGTCACGAAAACTGTATCATCTGCAGTGAGGGTTCCTGCTCCTTCTTCTTCAACTCACGCCTTCCCCATGGTCTGCAGGCAGCTTTGTGTTTATTACATCAGCATATCTAATCCTGGCAGTATAACCTGATCATTTATACATGTTGTCATTGGACAAGGCACAAATTAGTCTTGTTATTGCAATGAGACCCTGTCAGCCATTCTCCTACATTGCCAGAAATGCTAAAACCCTGTCAGGCTGCTGGATGCCGCCACTACCACCCAACTACTGCAGGTTGTCATCTTCTGGGATGGTCCACACTCCCCCTCTCAGAGCTTTCCTTTCCCCCTTTGGTGTGACTGATGTGGGCAGGAAAGGATGGGCGTGCATGCAGACATGCAGGCAAAATAGGGGTAAACGAGCAGGCCAGCAACAGGAGGTTGTGCCACCCTTTTGCCCCACAGGGATATGCTTACAAGGCAATTGCTGCTGGGCTGCCTGTAGTAGTGAGCCACAGCACTGGCACTGCCTCTCCTTGGATGTCCTTACACTGTGAAGTGTTCCCACTCCTCTTTTCTGCCCCCCAACAGCTCCAGAAAAGAGAGAAAGCACACACTGTACCCTGGACTTCTCCTCCAGCCTGGTCATCATGACTATGGTTGCTGTTCTCTGTTCCCACACCATCCTCCAGAAGTCGCTGAGGGTTTCTGGCAGCGGTCCCTGCGTGGCGATGTAGGCGTTCTGCTTCCGATACCCATCAATGTAATTGGCATTGATGTAATCACTGCCTGGGACTCCTGTGGAGGAGAAAGAGGGCAAGAGTTACGGGGGCAGCCCACAACCCTGTACTTATTGCTCTGCTGGGCCCCGCAGGCAGGGGAAGAGGCTGCCATGTTCACAAGGCTCTTGACAAGTCTCCTTTACGGGGTGATGCCAGGATCTCTCCCAGGGAGCCTGCAAAGGACAGGGATGGTGCCTGAAAAAAGAAGAACCCTTTGGAACTCCCACATTAATGCAACAAGCAGGCAACACCAAAGCAGAGAGATAGCTGCCACACGCACACAAAGGGAAATTCACAGGCAGGAATATTAAGGAGCTCATTCGGCCCCAAGCAACTGACTGAAATAATTGTCTTAAATTCACCAGCAATTTGTTACGGTCCTACAGCACCTTTTAAAAATGAGGCTCCTTTATTAGCTTGTCTCTGTCAGCAAGTGATGTCAGGCATGGATGTCTTCCCATCCTTCCTGCAGGGACGACGATCCACAAGGAGCCAGAATCTCCCTCCCACCACAATAGAAACCCTTCAATGGGAGACCCCTCTGCTGCCTGTTAGCAGAGGCTGCTCCAGTCCCCACTCTGCCTCCACCACTTTAAGTAAAGGAATTCTTCGTAAAGGCCTTTAAAATGCAAATACATAGTTACTAAAATAAATTTGGCAAAGCAGAGGCCTGAAGCTGTTTCCAAACCCTGCTCAGCATGGGCTGCCTGGGCTGCAGGGAGAGAAAGAAGCAGGAATCTCATTGTCTCCCCAGGAGAGAGCATCTGCATTTCATTAGAGGAAGGAAATAAAGCTGGGGGTCACCCCTCGTCCTTTCGTCCTGGGGAAAATTCTACAGGTCTCAGCAGTCTCCAGCAGACACAAAGTGCTGGCAGCTCTGGGGGAGCGGCAGCAGCTGGAGTGCAGCGCTTGGCTCCCTTGGCATGGGCAGCACGGACCTGGCAGGATGCTTCGGGAACAGTTCCCAGGAAGGCACAGACACTACTTACAGCAACTGAGTCAGGCTGGAAAATAGGGATTCCCCCACGTGCTCAGCCCACAGCTGTCTGCAAGGGTTTGCCCATGAGCAGACATGCCAGGCCTTCACATAGCTGCTGCTGCTGCTTAACAGGGCTTGCTGTGACGGACTGTTTGGCCCCCTCTCCTCCTCTTGAAAAGGAGGAGTAGTGCATTACCATTAGAAAAGGCTTTTCCATCTCCCAAAAAAGGATGCTAGTGACTGTAGGGCCACTTGCGTGCAAAGCCAGGCCTCATTTCCTTCCCCAAGCAGGGGTGCATTGAATTAGCTGTATCTTCCTCATCCTCCATCAGAGGGCTCAGATCTGGGTGTGCAGAGATGGGTGCTGGTTTATAAAACAAGGAGAACGGGTGAGCCTGGGCTCTAGTTCCTCGCGTGCAAGATGACTAGAAACATTCATTAGCCCAAGAGGACTAGAAACATGTATTAGCCCAAACTCCAGGGATGTGGGGCTGGTTCTTGGAGCCATCGGGGTCAGTGCTACGGACACCAGGGGCTGAGGCTCCCATGGAGCACAGGGATTTGTGGAGTCTGATATCCCAGGGGAAGGAGCACCCCTCATTCTGTGCCGCCCTGGGCACTTAGTTGAGACCATATGCTGACAAGTCCCAGAGAAAGATACTGGCCCTACAATAGTGTTGGGACAGAGGGTGGCAGTGGCACTAACAGTGCCATGTTTCACCATGTACTGAGGAAAGCAGCTGAAGTCACACAGAGAGCACAGTGGGAAAGGAGGCTGCTGGGACAGACAACTTTGCTGCCAGCAGTACCAAGAGGCAACCATACAGAATACACTGCTCTGAGGACACTGGGAAAGCTCTACAGTGTCCTTTCTCTTCCGGCCAGCCAGAACACACATTTGATCATGCTGATGCTTGGTGTTTGTCCCTGCTCAGCTTAGAACACAGAAAAAGATGCCCACTCCAGTTACTCTTACCATCAATGGAAGTCAGGATGACACGCGAATGGTCATAGGCTATCACATTTGCATAGCGGTTTTTCGGTTTATTCACTTCCAGGTTGGAGTTCTCCCAGGTGAACTGCTGCCCGGGATCAATGGACTGTGGAGAGAAAGAGAAGAAAGGAGCTGGTAGCAGCTACAGCACAGTGAGATGCTGCAGCACACGGGGATTTCAGTCAGGAAATCTGCATTGCCCTGCACACCTCTCCCCAGGCCAGATACAGCTTCCATGGGTGTCCACAGCAGCAGTGTGAAGCCAGACCACACTGAAAAGCCAGTTTCCAGTGGCACAGGCATCCCACAATCTGCAGGCAAAGCAGCCCCTCACTGGGGCAGCGTGCTGCAGGTGAGCCTTCATCTCCTCTGGTGCGTGCTCATCCTTTCTCTGGAGCTACCCATTGGCAGAAATTTGGTCTTCTGCCAGGATTCCAGAGAGACCTGACTGCGCAGATCTTGACCTAGTGGTTTTATTAGCTGTTGAACTGCAGTCTCTTGAAATACAGCAAGCCCTAGGTGTCTTGTGCCCCAGGAGCTTTCAGTATCAGTGTCCTGCAAGACAGCCTATGAGCTTTTGCCAGAGAAAAGTAATGAAAATTAATAGGTTACTATCCACTGCTCCAGCTACTTATGCAATGTAAACATCTCTCGTTTGAGTTAATAGAGTGACAAGAAACTATAAACCTGGAGAACAGATGTGGTTATAAATCTTGGCCTGCACACTATGGAACTGCCTGAAAAGCACACATCCCACTCCCACCTGGCTTTGCACACCCAGTGCTTCTTCTACAAGCCATGTGCTGGTGCACCCAGTCCATGGCTGCTCCATGGCCAGGCAGCCTCTTCCAAAGCCTTCTCTTATCTTCTCAGTCCCTGCACAAAGCAAGGTGAACAAGGACCATTTCCAAAGCACCCCTCTGAGATGGGATGCTCTTATTGTCTGAGGGACACGCGAGGCACACAGTTAAGACACCTGCCTCATGCAGGGACTTGCTCTGCATGTGCAGCCCTGGGCAAGCTGGGGGCAAGCAGCTACAGCAGCAATCAGTCATCCCATGAACCCCTTCCCCCCAAAATTAACAGCACTGTCAAAACGTTCTTAAAATCTTGCTCCAGCTCAGGGTCTCTGAAACTTTGCTGGTCCCCAGACAAAAACACTGGACAAACAGGCCAAGGGAAGCACTGCATGCTGTGCTCCCTGCAGGCATCCGCCTTCATCGCTTGGCAGAGCCATGTCAGAAGGTTTCTCAGGCAGTGAAATGCCTGTCTGTCAGCTCTGGATCAGCTGTGAGCAAAAGGCTGAGGTGGGAAGCACAGCTCTGACTGGGCTGACGTGAACAGCCCTCATGGTCCCTCTGCTCAGTCCCATCAACCACCAGCTGTGCACAAGGTGACACCCATCGATGTCCCCTCTGTTCCTGTGCTGTGGAGCAGGCACTTCCCAAGCAGCCAGCAGTGGGTGCGGGCATTGGCTGGAGTATGGAGCACAAGCACTGCCTGCAGTGCTGCACCAGCCCTGAGGGCTTTGCAGCACACGCAGGGCACAGGCCAGGGCTGTGCCAGGTGGCAGCTGTCTCTCCCCACGTGTGGCCCAGGCTGCCTGCAGGTAAAGGGGCCAGTGCTGATGAAAATGCATAGGAGGATGTGACATCACAGCGATGATAATAGGTAGTTTGGGAAATGTAGGATGTAAATAGACATTTCCTACAGCAAACCTGGAATTTTCTATTATCAGTGTAATAAGCAGGCAGCCACTGTGCTCAGAGGCGCTGCAGCTGGGACGGTGGGAGTGGAGGCTGCAAGCACCACTTGTGGCTGCAAATCCACTGGCCTGGCTGCCACAGGCCCTGCACACTCCTCTGCCCAGACACAGAGACATCTCAGCACAGCTCACGGCCCTCTGGGACACTTCATTTCACTCAGGCACCTGTATTTTGCTTTCAGAATAGGCTGCTCAGGGGATCAGCTCTATGGATGCTCCCCACTCTCAGCCATGTGGCAGGGAAGACTGCTGCCCACCAATGGTGGGCGTGAACTGCACAAGGGAAACGCAGAAATGATCCAAGGCATGAAAAAATAAGAGGAATATAGTATCAAAGGACTTTATGGTTTGGAGTAGAGATAAGTAAGAGGGGTTTTGACACCAGTCTGGTCAATACGGAACACACTGAAGGAGAAGCACAAATAGACAAACTAAGGAGGACAATACGGACTCACCAATACCTATTAGAGACATAAATAACACCTATTTTTCAAAAAGGTGGCCTTAGTCTGCACAGACAGCTCATGCAGAGACTTGACTAGCTCCACTTGACTAGGTAGTGGAGCCGAGACTGGCTCTGAAAGTATCAATGAGCATCTTTTTGCTGTGAAGGAGCAACCCAAGAAAGCACCAGCCATACTCGCACTCTGTGAACACTCTCAGCGGGCACAAGTGGGTGCCAGAGTGAGTCCTCCCTCCACAGCAGAGGCAAGCAGAGCTCAGTGCAGTTGTTCATGCTCAATCTACGCTGCAAATCACTACCAAAAGGCTGCAGGGCTGCCTGAGCTGTGGGGTGCAGAGTGCTTTGCACAGCAAGTCTGTGTCCTGCCAGAGCAGAGGAAAGGGTTATTTCCTGGGGGAGGACAAGGCTGCCAAGAGCCCCCAGAACAGAGGAGGAGCACCAAGGTGTTGCCATTAGGGTTAATAGCTTTGATGTGCAATGAGGATGTGCAGAAATGGTCTAATCATCATCAACCTCTTAAGAGGGCAAACAGGTGAGAAAGTCAGAACTAATACAGCACCTGAGTGCAAAGAGGCTCTAATTAAATACTCCTGCAAATTAGTGACTCATTTAGAAGTAAAATGATTTAATTTCAACTCTGGTGATGAATTAATGTACACCTGTTCCCCCCTTTAAGGCAAACAAATGAGTAAATAAATGGGAGGATGATGGGCTGCTTGGAGAGAGTTGGAGCCCTTACATGGAGTAGTGGTTGGCAAGCCTTGTCCCACCTCCGTACAATGCTCTGCGGCCCCTGAGTGCAGTAGCACTGCCTTGTCTCCCCACCTTGCTCCACAACTGCCCTGGCACTAGGACTCTGCTCCTGTTCCTTTCTGGGGCTCATGGCAATCATTGCTTCACCCCAAAACTTGATCAAAATAACACTTCCAACTCATTCTTCCTAGAAAACAGAAGGGCTGGGAAATTGGAAGGAAATGAGCTGGGAGCAAACTTAAAAGCACCATGACATTTACTTTTGCTTTGCTTTAAAGTGACAGGGAGATGCCGTAAGACACCAAGTGCAAATTAAGAAAAAGCCCAATTAGTAAAACTCCCCTCTCCCAGCATGGAAGTGCAAGCAACAATTTCACCAAAGCAGTTCAGGGATCCCTGCTGCTACTGACATAAAGACAGAGTCAGACCAAAAGGGATTGGAAAAAGGCTCTTTCCTCGACAGACTCTAGAGCACTCCACAAATGCCTTGAAAACATCCCTGAGTACCAGTCTGACTCTCAGATACAGCCCACCTTGGGCTTCCTGCTCCCCTTCCTTAGTGCAGTTCCAAAATCCCTCTGCATGCTGAGCCCCTGCTGCTGCCTCTGCTTCTGGCAGGCGTGGAGAGCCCGGGCAGGCAGTGCTCTGGGGCAGCACGGCAGCTGAGGGGGCTGCACAAGGGCATGGAGACAGGAAGATGCTCAGGCAGTAAGTGCTTCCTGTCTTCCTGTGAAATCAACCACATTAGCACGAGCATTGACCACTGTCAATCTGCGCTGCGCCTCAAATGAGGACATAATGTGCTTCTGAATCAATTGCTGGCAGCGCTTCAGCCTTATTATCCTTATTACCGGAACGCGAGTGCCATGTGCCTGCCAGGCAGCTTCCCAATGAGCCCATTAAACCCACGGCAAGCGGCTCCCTGGGTGCTACCTGGGCCCAGCACCTCCTGGGCTCACTGGCCCCAGGGACCCAAGCACCTCTCCTGCTGCCTAAGCTGCCTTGTCAGGGCTGCAGGCACAGGAGATGCAATGTCCTCAGTGGCTTTATGGGAAATATAAGTGAACACAGGATCTGGGCAGACCACCAATGTTTCCACAGAAAACTGAAGAAAGGTCTGCTGCCTCCCTACCACACCAGGAAGCAGGAGCACAGTCAAATCTCATACACAACCTAAAGATTACCAAGAACTAACGTGCCAGGCAGTGCCACACTGCCAGGCTCTCATCACCTGCTCTGCTTTGCCTCTGGGGGCCATACACATGTTGGATGGACAGGACACGAGTGGCAACAGCCACAAGTTGCAGTTTGGAAAGGAATAAGGAAAAAATCTTCCCCTGGGAAGGTGATGCTGGATCTAGCAGCACTACAAGAGAGTAGGAACCAGTGCTGGTTGGAGCCAGCCTGTCCTGTGTTTGCTAACAGCACCAAAGGGGGCAATGCTCAGTTTGCTGGATCCCACAGTGAGAGTGTGGGATGTGGTACCCGTGTATCAGTTTGTCCCAGGGCAGGTACTCCTGCACCGTCCATGGGCAGTAGCCTGCCCCAGGAGCACAGGCTGCAGCGTGGGAAGGTGCCCACAGGAGGAGCTCCAACACAGCGACAGCGCCCGCCACCACTTGCACAGCCACAGTCAAGGAGCTCAGCCTCCCTTCTACTTATTTAATTCCATTAATCCCACACTGTAAATTCACTGTAGCTTTCACTGTACACTAAAAATGAAATACTTTCCCGGTGCAGCCAGGCCAGAAGCAGCTGCCAGACCCTCATGCCCTGCTCCCCAGGTTGCTGCCTGCCTGTAGAGCGTGGTGGGGCTGTGCTCTGCCCCACACCAGAGCAGATGGCAGCAGTGAACTGTGCCTGCAGACGGCTCAGCTCCCAGCACCTGCATTTCAGACTCTCCTGCTGCACCAAGGGTACCAGGAGATACAGGTGGGATGGCTCCCAGGTGCCAGGGGCGAGGGCTAAACCCACAGCTCCTGAAACTGCTCTCACTGCAGCCAGCCCATAGCTTGCTCTGTGCTGGCTTTGTCACACGGGCTGCATGGCCATGCGGGCTGGCAAACTGGTGTGAGCAATATTATTTGTTCTCTGACCTGTGGGAATGGAGGTCAGATGGCTGTGAGAAATCTCTGCCACCCTTCCTGCCCCCTTCCCAGGCACGTGGGGAGGTGCTGACAGGTCTTGTTTTGTGTCACCTGTGTCTAGGTTACCCTGCTATTGCTTGCACAGCCAAAGCAAGCGCCAGACTGATGGCTCTAGGCCAGCTGGCCTCAGTGGTTAAAAGTGCTGTTAAATATTTGCTCTCTGCCTGTGGTGCCACTGCTCCTGGAATGTGAGCCATCTATAAACAGCCCTGCACCCCACAGAGATGTTAGGCTGACAGGCTGCTCTGCAAAAACACTTAAAATGCAACTATTCCAAAGCACAATCAAACAGCAAATGGGCCTTGGGGGTTCACCTGCCATGCCTTCCTCCCTTGTGTCTCCCTGCTCAGCTGTGCTATGCCCAGTCTGGCAGCACTATTATGCCATGGGGAACAGGGTCTGGGCCTTCACCTCTCAAAGTGCTGGGTCACCACTCAGCTCTGCGTAGGGTCTGGGGCTCACAGAGTCCCAGGGTGAGCACTGGGACTGCATCCATGCTTACTGCAAATGCACAGCATGTGCTGAGGTGCGGTTCCTGTCTCTTGGGCTCCCACAAGGGCTGCACAGCCTGCTCCCCTCCCACCTCTGCTATTTCCACATCCACTCTGCAGATTTCCTTAGTCAGCAGCACACACCATGCGGATCCTGCCCTGCAGCCCTCCTATCAAAGGGAGCTGTTGCCCTGCCAAACCCACACATACAGGGACCAGGACGAGAGTGGCCCCACCGCCGCAGCAATCCTGCACAGGCAGCTGCTGTTCTCTGCGATCTCAGTCCAGGATTCTTCTCACTGGCATTTCAAATGGGAAATGATTGTATTGATCCCCACACGCCAACAAGGTGCAACCCCTTCTGCTTTTGGGTCCATCCTAGCGTCAAACACTGTATGAGCCTGTCATGTTCAGCAATTTCCAGATGATAAGAATCAAACACAGCAGAATCCAGGGGAAAAAAATTACGTGCAACAATCAGCTACTTAATAGCTGCTTCAACACGAGAAGTACAACTGATTGGTGCTCTCAACCAGCCATGATATTCTAAAGAAAGAGAAATGAGAAGAGAGAGGCTCATGAAAGCAGCTAAGAGAATTTACTTAATGCTCATTTTTTTCCAAAACAGTTCCCACAGCTCGGTATTATGCTGCAGGCTCTATTGAGCACAGGCCTAGTGTGAGGATAGGAGTGCAGAGACACTGGATCTTGCTGAATCCCCACTGTGCAGCAGAGCCACAGCCTGCCTGTAGCAAAGTGGACAGCCCTGCTTAACATTTCAGTTGGACTGGTAACGAAAAGCCCAAGGCAGACAGATATGACTGCACACTTTGGCTCCACTGGCAGGACATACATGAATACACAGGTAACTGCAAGGGAAGCACATTATTCCTTTAAACATTTCCCAAGTTGCAATGTAATGCTGTAGCTCATCTCTCTGATTCAGACAGTGAATGCAAAGGGATGCCAAAGCCCTCCACTTGGCATCCTAGAGCAAAAAAAGGGCTCCGTGCCTTCCTCGGATACACGCAGCACACCCTTTGAACTAGCTGGAATTCGTCCCTTACCTTCTCAACACAGAGATCTACTTTCCCTTTCCTGGCATATATAATCCTACCTCGTGGGCAAATGCTCTGATCTCATCTCATAAATCAGTGTAGGCATGGTGCAGGAAGGGGTGGCCACAGGCACAGGCAGGTAACAATTCAAATGGAAGTGATAACACATGCAAAGAACACTTCCCAAATTTATTCCCTCTTTAATACTAGTGGGGGGTTTATTTATAAGTCCCCTGCAGCTCAAGAGGGCTCTGCATATAAGCACAGCAAAACATCATCCTGCCATTGCTGCTCTCGTGGCTGCAGAGGAACTTTTCCCAATTTTAAACAGTAGCAACCTAATCGCACAGCCTGAAGAGGGCCAAAAAAGGTGAGGCAGCCCTCAGGTAGGTCAGCGCCTTCCGCTCCACATGTGCACCCCCTTGGCAAGTTGTTCTCAGGGGAGGACAGGGCTGGAGGGGGTCGGGTTGGGCTGGGCGAGGTGCAGTGCAGGATGGAGGGGTTCACCAAACACCCAGCACATGCCTGTGTGTGTGAGCAAAGGCAGCATCGGTGGTGTATGCAGACAGTACCTACCCAGGGGCTCCACCAGAGATGTGGGTAAGGGTGGGAGCATGATCCAGGAGTGCAGGCACGTTTGCAGCTCATGACTGCAGGTCACAGGCAGAGAGAGCTCTGTGCAGGGACGGGAGCTTGGACTACTCCAGGGCAGTGGGACACTAGCAGAGCTTCTATGGGCACTGATGCTGAATGGCACAGGCTAATGCCAGCACAGTCCAGTGGGAGATTAGATGGGGAAAGCAGGAATGAAAACTCAAAAGGCATGTTTGTTGGCATCAAAGGATGGTGCAGAAAGCAAAGCTTTGAACAAAGATGGAAATGAATGGGCACAGGATACTGCAGACCAAAATACCTCAGCCAACCTGGATGGAGTGCAGCCTTCAGAGAGCAGAACAAAGTAATCAGAGACAGTCCAGGTGGGCAGACACGAGCTCCCATTCACTCCTAAGATCATAATCATGGTGGCAGCATGGCAGGCTGCTGTGCGTTCTGCTGCAAGGCCCCCTCCCTGTACCAGCCATGCTTCAACTGCTCAAGGCGAGTTCCCACTGCTCTGGGGCTGGCAGGGAGAGCTGGCAGGCTCCCTGGGATGGTGTGGGGCCTGCCCAGGCAGTGCTGCTGCAGGGGAGGCACAGCTCAGCTTTCCCCAGGCCCTCTCTGCTGGGGTCCTGGCCAGCATCACTCTACCCTGCTGCCCATCCCGCTCTCAGGCTCACCTCGTACTCCTGGGAGAACTTCAGCCCATCGTTGGCCTTGAGCCGGTCGATGTTGTCGGAGAGGTCGGTCACAGGGATGGGGGGGTGGTCACGCATGCCTGCAAGCGAGACAAGGAGGGAGGAGGGAGAGGAGAATGGTTACGGCTCTGCATGGCCAAGGAAGGCTCAGCAAGAGCGTGTGCACAGCAAACCCAAGAGGTGGGTGCAAGGCAGACACGTGTGAGGATGTGAAGCGCCGGGCGGGATGGATGGGAAGCCGACGAGCTCACACGGCATGCGGCACACACTCCCGGAGCACGCAGGGCGGAGAACAGAACACAAAGGTGATGTGCAGAATGTGCATGACCGGGTGAGCATGCTCAAACAGTACAGCCACCGGGCACACAGAGCAGGCCACGCAGCGGGCAGGGGCTCGGCCAGCCCCTGTCAGGAACAGGCCGAGGATACCCCGTCACTGTGCTTCCCGGGCTCCCGCATGGGCTGAAGTTGAACACACTGATCCTCTGGTGCTCTCACTGCCAAGGGCTGAGGCTGATCCTCTTGCTTACCCCTAACAATGGCATTAGCCACAAAGAAACTCTGCCAGACCTGCAGTGAAACCTCTGCGATACACGTGCACAATTTTTTGGGTAGGCAGATGCTGTCCCAGTCCCCAGGGCATTAGAGAAAGATGAGAAGGGCCCCACAGAGGAATGGCTGATCCCCTGGTAGGACAGTGCACAACGTTATGAGAGCTGAGGAGCAGATCTACCCACAGCTGCATAACTCTTCAGTGGTGCTCCAGAGGCAGAGCCCGCTCCGGGGCCCAAAATTCAGCTCCTCTGGATAGGAGGAGCACTATGCAAGTGCAAGGCACTATGTATAGCGATGGGCGCTTCAGCAGCTTCTGGGAGGCTGCTGGGAGCCGGGATGCAGCTCAAGCCATGGCAGAAGTCTTACTCTGGCTAAAGCAGAGATGCAACATTATGGCTCATCCCAGGCACAGCTGAAGCCCTGCTAAGGAGAAGGGCCCAGAGGAGGGGATCCCACAGATCCCACACAGGGGACAGGTACTGTGGGGGTGTGCACGTGGGATTGGGAGGAGCCCTCCTGGGGCCCTGGGATTCAGAGCTTAACTATCACAACCTCCTTCTCTGATGCTGAGATGTTGAACTGGCAGGAACATGATTGTGAAACATCTCCCTCCAAATCCCACAGCTCGTGACTCCAGCGGCTGCTCTGTGGGTTTCCCAAAAACCCCACATGGGTAATGATGATTATTAATAGGCTGAAGCTGTTGACTCACACCCAGGGAGACAGGCTGGAGCACAGCCAGAAGCTTCTCAATTGCTCAGAAGGCTGAACACTGCCACAGATGGCAGTGATGGGCCACGGAGGTGATGGAGCAGTCCCCAGGCTGGGTACGCACATTTTACACAGTGGTGACAAGTCACAAGGTGATAACATGGAAGTGTTACACCTCAGACCTCTGCATAAAACATCTGACATCACTGCACACAGGCAAGACCCAATCCAACACACACTCATCCTGCCATCACTTGGCAGTGCAGAGATATCCACGGATGGCCTGAGAACACACGGACAGATGGAGAAGGAAATACCCCTATTCTGCCTTGTGCTGAGGTCCTCCTGCAAATGGTCCTCTGTTTGCCACTTCACCCATCAGGATCCCTGAGGTGGCTGAGCAGGCCCTCAAAGGGACAAAGATGATGCTGATTTCGGCACAATTTCCTCACTTGTGCCAAAACTCCAAGGCTGTAGCTCAGGAGCAGCCTTTGCAGAGCTGTCACTGATGAGCAACTGAACGATGAGAACAGTGTGGGGCCAAGGCAGAAGTGTGGGGCTGGAAGAAGAGAGAGACTGGAATACAGCCACAGTATGTGCTTCTTCCAACATGGCTATGTACTTAGTACAGCAGAGCCATGGACCACGGCACAGCTGCAGACCCTTATCTCTGCTGAGAAATATAAGGTGGTCTCTCCAAACTTGTGTTTTGCCAGCCAGGGACGTGTTGCAGCAACAAAAGAGCTGCAGGAGCAGGCAGGGAAAAAGAGGTGGTTGGAATCTCATTATGGTGAACCTAAAGAAACAGCCACTGACAGTGCAGGGCAAGACGGATATTTGTACATACTGCCAGGACTTTCACAAGCTCTTCCAATTGCTCTGGCAAGAGGACAGTGAGCTCACCACCAGGCTAGAAGAGCTCAGAGGTCTCACAATGCCTGCAGGGACACACACTGCAAAGCCCTTGGCTCCGCTCCCAGGGGAAGTATTTATCCTACATACTTCTCCCATTCCTGTGTGCATACACAGATGCCTTGTACATCCCAGAGCAAGGCAGTCACGCTTTTATGGTTGTTTGATGATGAACTTGAAGCTCAGAAGACAAGTGATAAGGAGGCACTTTTATCTTCAGGCTGCTCCATCCAAGCTGC
This sequence comes from Falcunculus frontatus, assembly GCA_013398115.1. NCBI lineage: Eukaryota > Metazoa > Chordata > Aves > Passeriformes > Falcunculus > Falcunculus frontatus. The sequence goes on along the minus strand of VZRV01007601.1, from coordinate 4,207,759 downwards.
TAGAGCAGTAAGTGCCTCCTTTGTGCCTGGGATTCTGGCAGCAACACTGCCAAGCAGAACAACTGCAGACAGTCCAGAGACCATCATGTGTTCTGCCTAAGTCTGTGACAGAGGTGACCCAGCCTAGGGAAACCAGTTTGCCCGAGGCAGGAAGAGAGTGTGTTCAACCACTGAAGAGCACCCTTCAATTTGTCCATTCAGGGTTTTTAGCTGGTCACTCCCTCCAGAATTGCCAAGGTTATCAGTCCCCACGCAGGGCCAGCTGCAGGCCTGGCACCATGGCAGAGCTTGACATACCACTCTGAGGGGACAGGAGGCCTGAGAGCAGGTGAAGGGCTGCTGCAGAAGCCTCCTGGCAGCCCATCACTCAGAACCTTCCCTTCTGCACTGTGCTGCGGTGAGCTGCTGTAGTGCCGTGCGAGCAGTACCGAGCCTGGCCCCACGCATCATGTCAGAAAGTGAAATCACTGCCATTTTACAGTCTGCTGTGAGTGAAGGTGATCTTCATGACATTGAAACAAAAAAATACAGAGACGAGAGAGAAAGGAAAAGAAAAAGCAAAAGGTGTCAAAAGATAAAAACAGGAGTTAAAACTAACTTGAGATATTCGGGCAACAGGGGACACTGGCACCTGCAAAGAAAAGAAACGGGGCAAGAACAGAAATCCCATTAGCCTTTAGTCATCATCGCAGAGGTTCAGAGATGGAAAGACAACGAGATGAAGATGAAAAGGGAAGCACCATATGCCACAGCACCAGGAGCTTCCATCCTGCACAGGATCGACTGCCTGGCCCTGGGGGCTGCTCTGCAATTGGCTGCTAAACAGCAGGCTGTTGGCTCTGGCCAGTGCTATCTGCTGACACCGCCAACCATGTGGAGCTGGAGCTACTTGCAAGGGAGTGAGTTCACAGGCCTTCATGTGACACTGAGAGCTCTGTTTCTCACTGCATACCACTGGCCACAGCCCCGTGCCCCGGGGAATCCTGCAAGGGCGAGCGGATGGCAGGTACAGGGGGCATCTGTGCTGCTCGGCGGCCAGGGGAACTGCACTCAGCCCCAGCCACCTCTGCTCAGTGTCCCTGAGCCTCCAGCTCGCTCACAGCTCATCAGCAGCACAACTCAGTCTCAATTTCATGGTATTGGGACACTGCCGGGTCCTGTATCCTCTCAGTGACTTGGCACAGCAGTACGTTAGTACAGGGAGGCCAACAGGGGGGAATCACCCTTGTCTGAAGTAAAAACCACAAAAATGAGAAAGCTTAATATTTAATAACAGTAGACCAATTAATTATGCATTAAACAAGTTTTCCCTGCTCAGCTTCCTCAGCAAGCGGCAGCAGGGAGACCAACTACCAGGGCTGGTGGCCAGCACCTCTTGTCAATGCATCCTCACAGCACTGCCTCGACCTCCGTCGGGTGACAGGGGCAACAGCTTGGGCCCACTGGGCTTGGTGGATTTCATGTGCCTCATTAATGAGGACAAGCTCGTCAGGAGCTGGAACAGTCACTTCAAGCTGCACAACACCCACTTCCGCCCCTCAGAGACTCACAAGGGATGCAGGGCTTGGTTTTGTCTCTCCAGAGAGCACTGCAAACCTACCAAACGAGCAGCATCTTTGGCTTATCCTTACCCACAGACAGGAAAAGAAAATTTCCTGGCCCCCTGTCCCTCTGATGGCAGCTCTTGAACCTTGCTACAGGTCTAGCTAGGGACATCCTTGTTGCAGACACCCCAACTTCTCTGAAGACCGGAGCAGACGCAACCCCGACCTGTCACAATTCCCCATGCAATGCAAACCACAAGCATACAGCAAAGATGGCTTTTGTGCCCACATGGAGACATGTCACAGAGGCCTGTCCCCACGCACAGCTGTCCTGGAGCAGTCTTGTTTAACACCATGCTCCTCCTCAAGAAGCTGCACACTGCTACTGACTGTGTGTGACCCCTCCCTAGTGCTGCTCCTGGTGATCTGCCTGTTGAGATGTTCTTTCTCTGGCACACACGCCTCCCTTGCTCCCCACAGCATTTTCCTCCCATGCTGTGACACCATCCTGTGCTGTGCTGCGGCCAATTAATGTACCAGCCTGCTGCTGCTGCCCACATGTGAGAGCTGCCATTGGTCCTGCCTGGGAGATGCGCTAACTACGGACCCCTTACAGCTGCCCTGGCACAGAAAAAGATGTGCTGGTGTAGCTCAACCCAGGTGTGAGCCAGACTGCTGTGAGTGGCAACAGGAAAGGCTGTTCTTGCCCCACCTGCCAGACACAGCAGTTTTACATCAGGAAATGGCCCCTTCAAAACTCTCCTGTTAGATGAAAGCTCTTAGATGAATGAGCAGCAGGAGGAAAAGGAAAGTAGGTTACAGACCAGGAGGAGCTGCAAGTTAGAAGAGAACTGTATGTGCCTCATTTGCTGCTGAATTGTTCCCTCCATCACAAAAGCCCAAGGGCTCCCTCAGTTCATCTAGGACTTGGACTCTCTGAAAGGCTCTGAACGAGTCAGGGCGAGCCTGTCTCTGATCAATGACAGGTACTGTGCTTTTGGTGCCATCAGAGACATGCAGACACAAAGCAGCAGCACAAGACCTTTCTGCAGTGTGAAGTACAGTTGCCTCCATGAGCTGGCAAAGCTACAGCCTGAGGCATCCCAGGCCAGTGAAAGCAGCATGCAGAGAATGGCTTTTACTGAACTATCATCCTCTGCACTGACACCACCATGACCAGCAGAGTCCTTCAGTGGGCCACAGCACTGGCTGGAGAGCACTATAGTCTGCAAGGTAGCTCTTCTCTTGACCCTTAGCTGAGCAGAGCAGGAGAGTCAGCACACCAAAGATCCCAGAATGAAGCTGCTGGGACACCCTCAGCAGTGTTAAGAGCTCTATGTACCTCCTGACTGCCCCAAATGCAGCCCATGTGGCCAACACTGCACCAGTTGTGCTCAGCACTGAAGCCCAGCCCGGGTGAAGCCAGTGCAGCACCCAGGAGCATCCCAGGTGTGGACACTCCCAACTGCGTGGAGGCTCCTCCCAGCTCAGGACAACTGCAATGAGCTTCACACCATGTCTGACACACACCACACAACAGGCCAGCCCCATCCAGGTTCCCCAGCCTCTTGGGCCTGCAGTGACAGGGCCAGGGAGAAGAATTTGCAACCCAGAGAGCAGACATCTGGACATCCTCAGTCTAAAGCCCACTCTGTGTCACTGTGACTGAGAAGGTGTGGATCTCCTGGAGGGTGGGAAGAACTGCAACTCTGCCTCTGGCATGGGGAGATGGAGAAGGGGAACTGGAGGAGGCAGGATTCAAGAGGATGAGCTGCTCCTTACCTGGAGTCTGGTAGTTGAGCCGCCTCATCTCAACTGGGTCAGACGAGTGGGCCAAGAGTGAGTCCTTCAGGCCAATGGAGTGCTCATCCTTGGAAGAGGGGGAATGTGCCCTTTTCCTGTGGACAGAGAAGGTAGTGACAAGCAGGTGAGTTCTGGCAGAGAGTGGCATCAATCACCCTGGGAAGGAGTCCTAGATACCCAGGTCCACTCCAGGCTCCCTGGGGCTCTGGGTAAGTCACATCATCTTCTGTGCTTCCAATTTCCCATCTATGAAACAGGAAAGATTATATTTCAGTGATGTCAGATGTTTGATTAGTGAGGCAGTTTTGAAATGTGGTATTCTGCATAGTATTTATTAGAGAAAATGCAGATAGATGCAAGATGCTGTTTCCTCTTACTGTCTCTAGGAACTATTTCCTGTAGTGGAAGGATATAATAAAATTTTTTTCAAGTATTAGAAATATTTAAATATAGAATGCTGTAATATAATAGTGTAAAGGCTCTTCAGGGTGTGTTTTATTGGGCCATTAATACATGTCTTGAATGGTTGAAGGCACCCAAGGCGTGTATTAATGGAACAATAAAATACAATGTTGTCTCTTCATGCTATATTTATGCCTAAAGCGATGCCACCACCTCAGGCTCTTGCTGGAATTCACAGGCAAAGCAGGGACAGATCCAATCAAAAAGTGGACAAGTGAATATTAAGGAAAATCTAATACTGCAAGAAGAGTTTCTAGTGACTCTCTAGGTCCCACTTTAGCTCTAGATTACCAATATGGTGGGTATACCCAAGGGGTGGAGAAGGGTGTCAGGCAGGAGCAGCACAGCACTTCTCTCTTCTGAGCCTGTGCTGACCCTGGCACCTGGCCAATGCCCTGAGCATGCAGGAATACACAGAGACTTTGTCTTTTGGCTACAGCCCCCAAACGGATTTTGGTTGAACCCCTCTGCTGGCCTGATGTTTCCTGGAAGAGAGGGAGCTGAAGCACTGCTCCTCTACATGAATGCTAGCACATTTACCAGCCTGCAAATTGCAACAGTCAGTCTCTGCTTTGGACCTCCTTGTGAGGCAGCACCCGGAAGCACACTGAAGGGCTGCCAGGGTCTGCACAAAGGCAGCTGCACCCCTGGACAGTGGTGACTGTGAGCCATGCATGATTCCAAATGCTCTCACAGGCACAGGGCACTTTCACTTCCATCAGAGGCTGGGCACGCTGGGCTGCCACTAATGAGAAGCATTTAGAGAAAATTTAGTGCATAAATCATGAGTGAAACCTGCATGTGTTCCTTGTGTGGCCCAGCCTGTGAGCAAGCTCCATGTGCAGCCCAAGGCTGCCGCAAACACTGGAGTTGTTCAACGGGGAGAACCAGCTTGTGAGTCTTACACTACTCTGAGGCATCTCAACATCTCAGAAGCCTTCCAGCTGCCTGCACCAAGACAAAAGAGCTGAAGGACTGAGAGTATTGATAGAAAGAAAGGAGAATACACAGCAAACAAATAAAGCTCCTATCAGGAGCACAGCAGGATGTGCCATGTGCTACTGGGTACCAGTCCCTGAGCCCTGAAGCAAAGTGGGCCAGCTTTTTTGGGGAATGGACACAGCACATAATTAAATTTTATCTCTGTCTCATTAGCCCGGTCAGGGCAACTGCTAAACCATCCTCCAGATCCCAAGCTATCCACTGCTGCTCAGCTTCAATTCATTACCATTGCAGACACACCATTGTGACTATGACACACAGATACTTTTGGGAGAAAATGCCTCCACAGAGAGGCTGGACAGACAAAACCACAGCATCACTCTGAGCACACAGGTGGTGCTGAAAGAGGATATGCTGCTCCTCCATGGGCTAGGAGGCAGCAGGGGACATGTACGTCAGGCCTGGGCCCTGCAGGCCAGTGCTTCGTGGTGCTCCACCCACACGACTCCGGGACAAAGCAAAGCTAAGGCAAGGTGGGAATATCTTCTATGGGGCCCTGGTACAGAAATCCCCTCTGATGCCATTTCCTCTCATTAAAGACCAGCAAACATGTTGTTCCTTACAGTTGCCCAGTATTTCCTCAAAGCTTCCTCATTAGAGACTGCAAGAATGTACCTGCATTCTTGAGGGAACAGCTCTCAGTCTGAAGTGACTGAGAAAACAAAGGAACCCCTATGAATGCCATTATTATCATGCTTTTTGATTTTTAATTTAATTGCAAAAGCAATCTGGGAAGTCTTTATGTTGGAACTTCTCCCTGAGAGCTGTGAGAGGCTGACAACTGCCAGGAGGCTGATACCTTTGAGGAAACAAAGTCTTTGTAACCTCCTAGGGCTGGCATACTCCACACTCCCAAAAACAAAGATGCCCCTTAGTAGCTCCAGGCTTGATTTTAAACAAGGGAAATAGACTTGAAATTTTAGCAAAACAAAAAGATAAAATGGATTCATACCTTTCTTGCTTACTAGATCCAGGGAAAAGCAGGAACAGAAGAAAGGAGATGATCACTGAGACAGAAAGGCACTGACTGCACATGCACAGCAGAACTCCATTTAATCAGACAACAAAGGCAGCTCCCTTCCCCAGCTAGAGCGACATATGTAAATAGAGAGCCCAGGAGGAGCAGAACCTCAGAGCTGAGCTGATAGAGAATGACCTACTGTAATTGAACAGGCTACATGAACACATGCAAATGCAACCTGTGCTCCTCCGGAGGACTAACAATCATCTCAGGCTACAGTAACAACTGGAGCAGGACTGCTCTGAGAGGCAAAAGGAGGTGTCTGCTCCCACAGGAGCACAGTATGTGGGTGGTTCTGATCCAGTAGCAAGGACTGAGCGACCCCAAGAAGAGAGCTCCACTCTGATTTCAGCCTGTCATATCCATACTCTGTTCTCACCACCAAGGTCATGTTCCTCAGTCAAAATTTGCAGGAGCAGGGCAGCTGCCACAGACCAAGCAGGCAATTTGTACAGAGAACCAGTACTAGAGAAGTTCCCAAGGCTACCGAATCCAAGTTGTGTGACCAGAGAGCAGTCAGACTGGCTTTAGGGACAAAGCTGCTCTCTTCTGTCCCACTGCTCACATGCTTCCAGAATCCACAGCAGCTGTGTCCTGGGGCTGATATTAACTACCTTCTGCATACTCAGCCCTTCTGCTGTCTTAGAAAGCAGCCTTCTGCTGTGCCACGTAGAGACCTTCCTCCCCCCCACAACCTTTAGGGACTGTCTGTCAGAGTAACCCATATCTGAAGGTTACAAGGAAGGTCCTGAAGGTGCCAGCGCCTCTAGTGCTCATGCCATTACTGCCATGTCCCAGACTGGATCTCACCTTTTGAAGAGGAGTATGGCAATGACAATGATGATGATTAATATCACAGCCAGGACAGGTCCCATCACCCACAGCATCTCTGGTTCATCCTGCTGCTTTGCTGAAGCCACTTCCATCACGATCTCATCCGAGTAGGGGCTGGCTGCATACCTCTTCTGAACAGCATAGGCAGGAGAGGGAGAGAAAAGCAAGCATCCATTATGCTAAAGCAACAGCTACATCTCTGAAATGCTGAGGTTTCCCCCTGCTTCTGGCTAGCAGAGAACGGTCATGCTTCTCAAACCCCAAGAACACACCAAGAGATACTCCCTCCCTTGGCATTGGTGGAGGTCATGCTGTGGCAACAGGTTCTGCCTGGTGTGAAACATTCTGGGTGCCAGCAACTTTGCTGGTGTGAAAAACTTCCAGTGCCAGTGACTTCATGGCTGACAAACCTGACCTGGAGGTGCCAAACTGGAGCAGCCCAGCTAAGAGCCACTTGCCAGCCCTGGATTCTCTTGGAGTCAAATCACCATCTTTCGAATCCCAACCAATTGCACAATGGGGCTGGCTGATGATTCCTAAGTGGTTTACAATACCTGCTGTGCTGATATCAACACATCTCTTCAGGACAGAGTTATATTAGGAAAACCCCTGCTGGGTGAGGCAGGTTTTCTTAAAGGAGTGAAATGACAGGAACATTTTCTACCTGATGTCTCTGATAAACAGACCTCAGAAAGAGGCTCATTCTTACAGGTTCCTTTTCTTTCTGCAATCTGGCAGCCCAGTGATTTATAACCTGAAGGGACAGCTTTCTAGCCCCACCAGCTAGACGGAATCAGCAGAGACCCAAACCCTTCCTGCAGAAAAATGACACTACATCTTGTGTTCTGCTGCTGTTGCTAAGGCTTATGGAGCTGTGTTGCACCTTCACAGCTCAGTGTTTCTGGGTCAGAAGGGTTAAATGCTGCAAAAACAAATCCTTCCCCCCTATTAGAGAGGGCCAGAGCTGTATCAGTTCCATGCCTGTGGCTTTTGAGCAGCACCTGCTGCCAGGCATTAAGGAGTCAGAAAGCTCTGCTCCTGCCATAGGAAGTTTTGGTCACAGAAGAGGTACCTGTGGATCTATAAATCTCCTGCTTTAAGGTTGGAGTTTAAACATGCACTTCATGTCTTCACATATGTGAGGAGAAGAAAGGGAAAAATCAAGCCTGCTGGTGTCACACAAATGCACATCTTGATCTACTCTCACAGGTGCCCTTGATCCCAGCCAGGCTGGTTTCAAACATGTGGAGTACAGAAAATGCTCTTATCTGGGACATCCTTCTGGCAGCAGCATCCTAGCTGCTCTCAGATTTATCAGCAGAAGTGCCACTGTCTGGGAAAGAAGCATGGGGGGTGGTTGCTACTTTGTGAAACCTTTCAGGCCTGCAAGACCTTGTTTCAGTAACTGAAATAGCAACCAGTTCCTGGTTTAATTCTGTTCCTAGAAGTCTGCACAGGACCACTGCAACCCATCAGCCTGTTCCTATACCCCGTGTCCAGTTCAAACAATGGGGCAGGGAGTCAGCTACAGCAGTCAGCATGGCACAGACAAGAAAACCTGCGACTCTTCTTTCTATGGGCAAGTGGCTGCTCTGAGGAAAGCAAAAAGGCTTTGCCTGTGACTCCCCAGGAAGGTCAAGGTGCATTGGTGGTGGGGGAGGGAAGGAACACATGCTGATGTGTGCAGAAAGGTAACGTGTGACCATCTCCAAAGCTCTGTGCAAGGGGCAAAGATTCATATTCTTTTCAGACACACTTTGGAGGCGTAGCCTTCCAAGAGAAGTCAGATGCAGAAGAGATCAGAAGGACTGTTATCTCAGTGGCATTTCCAAAGGCAGACTGGGAGGTGCAAGTGCCCCTGCTCCCAGCGACAGTGTTTCAACCACACTCCCTCCGCCATTGAAGAAGGGCAATGTTATGCTCTCCTGCTGACACTAGAGACACAGCAAGCAATTTCAGAGGAGCTGGGTGGGGGAGATGGTGCACAGCCTTGGGCAGAGTGCCTCATGCTCCAAACGAAAGCAGATGTGATGCAGCAGGGGATGCAGGAAGGTGGTCTGTAGCAGCAGGGTATATAGGAGGTTTGTAGGAGCACTACTGCTGGCTGGTGGCTTACTAGAGGGCTGTGGCACATCTATGCTAGTGAGGAGATGATGATTATACTTGGGATCAACTAGTTAGGGTCACCTCTTCTTGAAAAGGATTGTCAGGATAGTGCATCTCAAGGCCTCTGCCTTACCTTGTTGCTAAATCTGTGACTCTCCTTCCCTCACTGGTTTGCACATCTTGCCACAAGAACACGTGAGCTGGATGAGTAATGGAGAACTCGACCAGCCCTAAATGAGCCATTACAAGCAAATGAGGCTGAAGAAGGAAGCCACCGTTTGGAAGCCAACCAAAGGATTCAGTGCATCTCTATTATTTCCATTATTTACACACTGGCCGCTGCTACTGCTGCCACCACCACTCCTGCCCTGGGTTTACAGCTGGACATTGATGCCCAGGTCTTGCTGTGCTGCTCCCTGCTTATTGCATCAGCCTTTCCCATGCCCAGGCCCTGTGTGCTGCCAGCTTCTAGCAGGGATATGTGCAGGAGCAGGAATCCCTACACAGCAGGCAAGAGTGCACCCTTGCCCTGCTGATAATCCACTGTGATGGGAGGCAGGTTTGCTTCGCCAGATGTAATCTGGAAGTGAGATTCTGGGCAGAGAAGGGCCTGTGAGGGCAGGTTTGCAGGGGGAACATCCTGTTCACTCCAGAGTCTCAGAAGTCGCCATGCAGGATAGGATTTCATGGACTGTTTTCTAGACACTTACTTGAACCAAAGCAGAACAAGAACCCGTCCCAACCATGTGCCAAGCTCTGCTCTGACAACAGCCCAGCCTAGCACACAACTTGTGCAGAACGTGTGTGTTGACACTGTCCTCCACTCTCATCTGTTAGGTGGAACACACGGTGCCATTTCCCTCCAAAAACACCATTTATCAAGTCAATTCCCACAGCCGCCTCAGCTCGTTCAGGCCAGCAATGCAGCCTCTTTCCTCCCTTCACAGAAAACTCTGTTATCCCAGCTTGCAGCAATTGCTCACCCTGCCTGCACTGAGCCCACCTCAGCTCTGCTAGGACAGACTGTGCCCTCCACAGGAAGTCCTTACCGTGTCCCCATCCTCCAGCGAGGCCAGCACAAAGCAGCGATAGCTCAGGTCTTGAGACAGAGGCTTGTTGTAGAAACCTTTGTAGTTCTTCTCGTCCCCCAGGGTGAAGGTCTCAGGCAGCACATCCACTTGAGCAGCAATGTAGGGCTTGAGTCTGTCTGCCTGGCGTCGCTGCCGCCTGCTCTGACTCCCTTGGTTTATGGCCTCCAGCAGCTGGGGACAAACAAGGTGCATCACTATTGCTGACAGCACGACACCGCCTCACGCTGTCACCTTACTGGCTGCAGGACTAGGCAGGGGTGAAGGGAAGGGAGGAGAAGATAACTGGGTTTAATTTGTGTGTGGTGGTACTAAGAAACCAGAGGCAAGTACTATCCATTTAGGCACTGCTGGTGCATCTGTCTGCAGACCCTCACTGCAAGAACCTCCACTAGGATCTCAACTTCGGAAGCATCCTGAGTCCTGGGAAGCTGACACGGTGAATGCTAGGGCTGAGACAGCCTGGCTGTGACTGTCCCCCTGAGTTATGTATCCCAATCGGCTGTGAGGGAACCAAGCCATGCTCTGTGGCCTAAATATTGGCCTGGACGGCAACTCGCCCTCTCTACGGACACTGGATGTGAATTACAGCTGATGCTGATGTTTAGGGAAAAAGTGACATTTGCTGTGTCTTTCCCTTCTGTCAGTGTCTCTGTATCTCACCTGCTGCTGTGTTGCAGGCAGAGCTTTGTTTAAACCACACAGAATGGTAACAGATTTCATGGGACTTTCAGAGTAAAAATGGCAAATTTCATAGTCACAAATTCATGAAAAAGGATATAAATGCACAAAAATCCAATTGCGCTGCTAAGAATGACTCTCAAATGTTTAAAGATTTTTTTTTTCCAATGAATAAAAATGAATGTGAAGTTTGGAAGAGGAATTCTAATTCAAAATGAAGAAGGAAGGATGAAATACATTTCACACAGAAATATATCAGTGCAACATTGTCAGGGCAGATGGGGAATACCAGTGGGCTAGGGACAGTGATGTACACACAAAGTGATGCTGCTGAACTGGGTCATCCCTGAGGAGGAAAAGCTGGGTAAGAAACCCCTCACTCTTTCCCCTTGACAGTTCATCCTTGTCCTCTTCTCAATACTCACATAGAAGCAATTTAGGAAAGCTATAGCTTGTCATTATAGTATCACCAGAAAAAAAGGAAAAAAAAAGGAAAATAAAAAAAAGAGGCTGGAGAAATCTCAGTTTCACAAATGTCATTGTAATCCCAAGGGGAAAAAGCAGAAAGATAGCTTTTGGAGTGAGGAGTTTGCTTCGCACACTCATCTCTTGCATCTGGCTGAGATTGCAGCTGAGCTCTTTGAGGCAGAAAACGCAGCTCTAGGTGCATGGACACAAAACCACAGGGCTCCAGTTGTGGCTAAGGTTTCTGGAGGCTTCTGCCACTTATACACAGCAAAAGACTGCATCCAAAAACTGCTAGGCCTGCAAAGTTCAGATCCTGAAAAATTAGAAAATTAATATTGCCTGTGCAAAATTAATTCAGCTGTCTTATGTACGTGCATTGTGCTGCAGCCTTGACTGCATAGTCACAGACTATCTTTTCTGTAAGTCCCCTGCTTTGTTCAATATACAGGACAGACAGTGCTTAATCAAAGAGCAGATATTCCACATTTGGTTTTCTTCTTTGCATTATGCAGCCTGAGGCCTTGTTTATTGCTTACTATTCAAATCCAGCTCTGAAGACAAAATTAATAATTTCCTCATGGGCTTTTCTATGGTGCTGATCACTATACTATTACAAGTGCTTCACAAACATTAATGATCTTATCTTCCAAACACCCATATGAGTCAAGATAAAAGCGATTATCCCAATTTTACAGACGGAGAACAGAAACACTGAGACATTAATGTAAAAAATGTCCACTAAATTTGAATGTCAAATTGAAAAGACATCAGCTTGTTTTGTTTTTCAAGAAAACTTAGTGTTTTCTTTATAGCACTGACTGTATCCAGCTCCTATTGACTTTCTCTGCAGCTGGGGATGCTTAGGCTTTGCAAATGAGAGCTCCAGGATCTCAAACTGAGCACTCCAAAAAATCACAATATGCAAGACACTGACTGCTAATGAAAATTTTGGCTTAAATCATTTGCCTGAGGCTGGATGAGGCAGAGACAGAAACTAGTTCTTTCGATAGCTTTCAACCATCTAAAGCTGAAAACCAAAGCAACCTTCCTCATCCTGGTCTTCTTTTTCTTGTGACATCTGTGATGCTGGAAAACTTCTGCAATGAAAAGATGCAGGAGACCTGTGGGTGATGGTTCTCTATCACGCAGCTGCGCTTCACTTGCAGAACAGAACCACCAATACACATTGTGGAGCTGGGACCTCACAAAAAAGACTGTGCTATCATGTAAATAAAGCCAAGGGCTGAGTTACAGCTTCTAACAGTTTGTCATTTCTGACTGCTTGAAGATTGCAACTTTGTTCTCTTAATGGATCTTTCCGTGCGTGATTTCTTGGAATTTTTCCTTTACACTTTGGGGGTGGTAGTGTGTGTGGGGAAGAAAGAGCCCACAAAGCCCTTGTGTGGGAGTCTCCTGACACTGGCACATGTTCCACGCTTTGGGCGTCAGAGCACTCCTGCACAGGACAAGCTGCATCTTGGGGTAATGGCTGGTGAATGCTCAAAGCCTTTAACAAGCAGGTGTGAAGGGAGCTTTGCAGGTTTTGTTAGATACAGGAGTGAACTCTCTATCTGCACTGCAGGCTTAGGTCCTATCCTGAGAGCGAAAGGCCTCCTGACAAAACAGCTTAATGAACTGAAACCAATACTTTTCTCTCCTAGCTTGTTTTCAGTATCAGCACGGTCATTTCATCTGAAAAAGGCTGCAAGGACTGTACAACCTGTGACAGCATCTGTCCTGGTCAGAGCTCTGAGACACTCAAGTGTGGCCTCCTAAGGGGGCACATTCTGGGAAGTGGCTCTTCCCTAGCTTGACCCCAGCCTCCTTCCTACACGGTGTCACCAAGAAAGGCTGAGTGGGCACCCATCCCACAGCCCCCCATCTCTGATGTGCAGCCTGCACCTGTGTCATTGCATCCATCGTGCTGCCAGGAGGCCTGGGCAAAGTGTGCTGGGCTGCTCGGGAATCACTTCCATCACAGCAGCTGCTACAGGTTCCTACCTGGTCCAGCTCCATCTCATCAGGCGTCCGCCACCGAGCAGTCAGGGTTCTGGTGCTCTGGTCTGCTGGGACAACCACGATGTAGTACCACCTGGGAAGGAAGGAAGTGTAAACACTGGAGCCTGGGCCATCTCTCTGGCAGGTCACCATATAATGTGTGCCACACGCCTCAAGGGTGACCTACTCCTTTCTCTGCCCTTTAAGCAGCAAAAGGGCTCAGCAAGGAAAAGGCTGGTTTTCCAGCTGCACCAGAGAAGAGAATACTGCCATTAGCACTCATTAGGATAATGAAGATCTACAGACTGTGTTCCAGAGGGTGGTGTAGGAGCTGTGAGAAGGACATTTATATAATCGGATTGTAGCAAGAACCCTGGGGGAATTGTGCTTCAGCACAAGGATACCACAGTAACGAATAAGACTTCCACAAACTCGCTTTTTTAATCTCCTTGAGGCTTTAGGCATTATTTATTTAAAGGATATTATACAGTGTCAGAGAAAGTCCCTCCTGATCCTCAACCGTATTTTTGCTGGTAGCATCTGGAGTATACCCACCAGGGTGAGGGCAAACTGTCAGAGAATTGTCTTAATTTTATTACACATCAATATTTGCTCAGAAAGAGCCAGGAGCATGATCCCATATTATGGGTAAATGCCTGCCTCTGTACCACATCCTGCTTGGAAATTCACTCCCAGGTTACAAAATCCACAGGTTGGCAGAGGTCTGCCCTGCCTTTCTCTCCCCACCCCACACCCCCCACCCTGCCTTCCCCACCCAGGCATGGCACCTACCGAACTGGCACAGTGGTCTGCACTTTGGGAAGAGTGAGCGTGAATTTTCCTTCCTGTATGTACTTGTTTGTGGCGATGGGTTTGCTTTGCAAGACATCAGGAGCAGTGCGGATTGAGACGAGGTGCTGGAGCCCCCCTGCACTGCTCCCACGGTTCATTAGCACAAAAGAATAGTCCGTGTCTGGCTGGAGGTCACTTATGAGTTTCTTCATCGAGTGGCCGTCCACCTCCACACTCTGGCTATTGTACAGAATCTGAAACAGGAAAAGGACATGTTCATGCAGCTGACAGCTGCTGCTGCAAACTCACACTCAGAACAGCAGTGCTAGAGATGACAGTTTGGCTCTGGGCCGTCCCTCAGGTGGTTTGGCTCCTGTATGCTTTGTAAACAGCCATAAATCTTTAGCTAAAGAAGAGTAACCCCCAGCAGAGCATTGAGCTGTGCTCTCTGTGCCTTGCAGTGATGGAGCAGAGAGGGGTCATCTCAGCGCGGGTGGCCAGGGCCAGCAGTGAGGCTGGAGGTGCCACGTGCTGCTTTTCAGCACCTACTTGGGGGAGGAATCCAGATGGCCGTGCTTTGCCCCCAGGTGGAGATGAACGAGTCTTTGTTTCTTGTCTCACGAGGCTACAACACGCAATAGGCTGGTGGTGTAAAACCCTGTCTGCTTTAAATTGGTGTCATTCCTGTGTCTACCAGCTGATGCCTGGTTGGATGCTTAATGCAGATCATCCCCCTCCCAGCAAGGTGACCGGGGAGTTACACGCCTCACCAATGATCTGACAAATCCGGCACAGGGCTCACAAATTGGTACCCAGAACGGCGGCTCTGCAGGTGTGACACCCTGTCGTCATGACAACAGATGCTGGTGCCATACAGCCGTGGGCAGGAGGTCGGAGCTGCTTTTCCCTGCTGTGCCTGCAGCTGTGGGCAGGGCAGGGCAGAGCCGTGGGCAGCCGGGGCAGTGGGCAGCCCCCCACGCACAGCTTCCCCCTTTGGGCCCCTCAAGCTAACAACATTTCTCAATGCCCTGCTGCAGATATGCAGGATCCCCACCTCCCCCCAGGCACAGCAGCCATGGGCACTGCTGGATTAGCTGCACCCAACAGCCCATCTGCCCTTGGAACCTCGATCCTGATGGAACAACTCCTTACCCCAAAACCCTGGGTGCTGCCTCTGCAAAGCAAAAACTCACACAGTTCCTGGAGACAGATACAAATGGGGTGTAGACAGCCAGAGAGGCCACAGGTTGCGTCTCAGCTGTGAAAAACCAACTTTCTTTGCACCAGGTGACTGTCCTGCATGGCAGGGGAGTGCTGGATTCCTGACAGTGGTGCAGAGACACAGCATGCCAAAAACTGGCAGTGGCAGAGCTGGACCATGTTAAACCCTGGTAGCTATTAGGTGTTATAGGCAGAGACCACATGGTAAAATGTGCTTGCTCGAACAGTGGCCTTGAGAGAGAGAGAGAGAAGATGGCTCTGTGGAAGACAAATTACTTGCAATAATTTGTCACCAGCTGAGCCCACCGTTCAGGCTGACGCAGGCAGCAAGGGAGGGAACAAACTTTTCTTCAAGTCTCCTTTTCAGCAGGTGGCTGAAATCTACAGAAAGCTGTCAGCTTTCTAGGACAAGGGCAGCTGATTAGCACTCCTCTAATGTTCAGTGTTGGAGCTGGAAGGAGAAGAGAGGTCCTGGAAAGAGATCTGAAGGACAGTGGAGCACAAGGACCTGGCTAGGCCTAGAATTTGCAGCACAGCTTTTATGTTATCCAAACAGCAATAAGCACAGCATGCTTCAATCTTCTCCATGTCAGTTTGCATGGAGGTCAGGATAGGAAAAGAGCCTCAGCTTTTTTGCTGTTGAGGAAAGACTCCTAGCAGGTAACACAGCAGCAGAGAGAAGCCAGCTATGAAGAAGAGATGAAATCAATCTCATTTGTTGATGTGCTTCAGTTCTCAGGAATGGACTGCAAAAGTAAGCACCAAGTAACTAAAGTAACAGAGGTTTGCAGGGACAAAGGCCCTGCTGCTGCTCCACACGTGGGAAAGGCTGTCAAAGGTAGCATAGTAAGACAGCCGCAGGGAATTGTTTTTTGTTGTGACTCCTCTTAACGGTATTTTCTCCTGGGCTTTAGTCCCTTTCTCCAAAGACATGTGCATCAGCTGAGTGCCAAAATGAGTGAAAAATCAAAATGAAGAAATGCTTCTTGCAGCACTGGACTATCAGATATGTAGTTGCTCTGACACAGAAGTAGGCACACCAAGGACAGGACTACTAGACTTCAAATCATCTTAGCAGCTTTGCTGTCTGGACCAGCACCATCCCCTGCAATGACATTGCAATAGTACAGGTCCAGATATATCAGATGCCAGTAAGTCAGGGCGTGTCCTGGGGGAGCAGCCAGACCTCTCTTTCATGTGCTCCCACACAGATTTGAACAAAACCAGAATTCCAGCATTAAGACCTATGCTGAAAGGATGAAAAGCCCACAGAGTTCTGCTGCTTCTTGGATAAGATTTCTCATTATGAATTCTTCCCTAATAAAGGCATCACCAACTGCTTCTCAGTGTGCTCTAGGGAAGACACCCACCAACTGCCTGCACATGAGCATGTGCTGGGGACAGAGCTATTTTACCAGAGCAAGAGAAGGCAGAAGAGGTGGTCAGGCATTTCAGTTCATATTTTCCCTGCTTTCTCTGCACTGCAACTGGCCAGGACACAGCCTCTGATTCTGTGCTGACACCAGATGATGATTTTTTTTGCCATGCACAGGAATTTGCATCCAAAGACAGTGAAATCAGCATTTGCAAGGCTTTCCTGAAGCATTCTCTGCCATCCCTCCTTTTCACAGCTGCTGCAGCAGTTCCACGTCCCTTTACCTGCCACAACACACTGTCTTCTCAAATGTTATGCACCATTAGTTAAGGCCTCTACATAAACCTTACAATAATGTAAGGGCTCAGAAACAGTCATTCACGTGCAGCTGGAAGATGCCCAGAAGCTCAAGCAGGAATGCTATTTAGAGGTTGCATCATGGCCCACTGCTAACTATCGGAGTCAGCAGCAAATCTGGCCCAAGGGCTCTGAACTGCCAAACACTGCTGACTAGCCCATGGATTGCTGTAAAATGTCATCTGTGCCACTCCTACCCACAGGACAAGATTTGCAAAACTAGGTGGGTCCAAATGTCACTGCTGAAGGTCTCATGCTTGATTTCAAGGCAGTACAGAATGTATTGAACTAAAAGATGAAAAGACACATAGTGTGCAACACCGGGAAAGATAACGACTTGATGGAGAAGTAGACAAGTCTGGAGTAGTTGCACGCAGGAGTAATTACTACATTCCACGGGACACACTGTGAGAAAGCACTGCACAGCATTCTCAGGGGTTATTTCCAAACCTGTGTCATTGTAATTTTCAAAAGGTGCTGTTCCTTCTCCCCATTTTTAAAATACCTCGCAATGCTGCCTTTAACCAATACACCCTCTGTCCCACTCTTAAGCTGAAGAATGCGTCTCAAGAAAATTCACTTTCCCCAAGGAGAAGGTTGTATCTATCTTGCACTTTCCATGAAAGCTCCAGAACAGCTTTCTGCAGGTGGAATAAAAAAAGGAATAGCGCCTCTGCTCCACCACAACTGCTGGGCAATATTTTACAAGGGATTTATCTCCTGGACCAGAAGAAGCTGTGAAAATTCCCCAAAGAGATCTCAAAACTTCATTATTGATTTGGCAGCTATGAAAAATCTTAAGGTCTCAGTTCATTCTCTAATAAAAAAAAAAAAAGCACCAGCCCTGCCTGTGCCTCACTATTCATTGTCAGAACAATATCTACTTTAATTAAATCTGTTAAAGTAGAATATGACACCCTTTGGGACATAGATTTAGCATGAGACTGTTTATCAAGTGTAGATAATACTAATTGTTCCCATGGAGATTTATCTGCTATGCTAGTTACAGTATTAGGCTCTGGCCCCAGCATCCCATGTGCCTGAATCAGAGGAGAGAGGTGAACCTTGTTTATAAAATAAAATACAAAATCCTGAAGGTTTAAGATTTCTTTCAGCTGGCACAATCAACGAGCTAGAACTGACCCTCTTAGCTCCTGGCCTTGACTCATGTGTGTCTGCAAGTATGGGAATATTAATAAAAAGAAGAGAAGAGATAATAGAGATATTTCTCTATTAGAGAATTATTTCTCTATTAGAGAAATATCCTTGTAACACTCCGGTTTGCATGACTGCTCTTAAGTTAGCAAGTGGCTAATGCCATCTCCTGTGTCAGCTGAGGGTTAACCCGCAGCAGGGGCAGACCCCGAGTCACCCTGTGATAGCAATCACAGCTGTGCAGCTAGGAGAGCAGACAGACAGGGCATCAGCCTTACATCCCTGGCTCCTGGCTACCTCCAACCATCCCCGTGTGGTAGTAATGCTCCAAAGGTCACACTGTCCCTTTCCAGCACTGCGCTGTCAGACAGTGATGTAGGCTTTGGGCCACAAGACAAGGCAAGATGAAGCACACTGGTTCTGCAGCAGAGTGCCAAGTAACAGGACTCTGTGAAGTTCCTTGCAGCCAGATATCTGAACACTGATCCTAATGCGCCCTACATCTGGGAGAGCTTTGAGTACCACAAAATCTTCACAAAAGCCTTGTCTGCTTCAGCTAAACTGTGTATGTTAACAAGTGCCTGCTATTGATCAAGGTAATTCAGCTGCAGGGTTTAAACAAGGAGAGTTAGTAACAAGGAAAGGGAGGCGCTCACACACTTTGATGTGGATGCAGTTTAAGATTTCCCCTCATTCCCCTGGCCATGGATCCCCCACAGCTCATGCAGGCCTTGCATTTGCACTTTAGGCATAGCATGGCAGGGGGCACATGCAAGGAGAAAAGAGAAGTCACGCTGCTTCCACCCTGGCACCTTTGCAGAGGCAGCAGATTGGCACTGAGATTGGGAAGATTATCTTCGATGATGTGACATGTTGGTCTTGTTTCTTAATGGAGAGAAACTGCACTGAGATCTACACACTCCAGTCTTTTACCCCCCTAAGTGACAAGTCCTGGGGGTCAGAGAAGAGCAGGAAGGCATTGAGTCATCAGTGTTGTCTGCAGCCTGCTGGATGACACCACATCCAAAACTGTACCGGTGAAAAGAGAGCAGCAGCCATTCCTGCAGAGTTCCCTCTGTACTGACATATTTTGTGCCACTCACACCTGTAAGACCTTCAGGAAGTTTGATGATGCTTCTCCCCTTCATTCCCTGAGATAACGCATCTGCCGTGATGCTCTGAAGTAACTCATGAAGGCAATATGGATGTTTGAGACAGGACATGTTGTAGAAGGGGTTATTCTTAGTTTGATTCACTGGCTGGTTTTCAGAGCACTTTGTCCTGCTAATTTCTTGTGATTGAATCATATTTATAACTTTTCCCACCTCAGCTCCATGTCAGGCATCAGGACAAGCTTGTGTGACCACGGTCATGGAGCTACAGCGGTCAGCCTGACCAATAGGACCCAGTTGATGCTGCTATCCCACTGTCCTGCTCACTGCTATAGATGGAGCTTCCTGTCTTCCAAATCCCACTCTTACCTTAAAAGGCACTGCAGATTTATAGGAGTCAGGCACTTCCCAGCTCAGCAACACAGACGTTTTCATGACGGCATTGACACGGAAGTTCTTAGCAAACACTGAAATGAAAAACGAGATATTTGAGCACCGTAAAGCCAAGTCAGAAGGGAGCCAGGCGGCAGCTAGACTCCAAGTCTCTTTGTCTAACTCAGCAGCAGAGGTCAAAGAGTTCAGCTACAGCAGAGAAGTAAGAAATGAGGAGAAGAGAGTGGCAGCCTTTTACCAAGTCTACAGTCTCCAGAGGAGTTTTGCTTTTTGACTATACTTTTCAGCATCGCAAAAAGGAAGTTGTAGGCTGAACTGCAGCCTTTCTCTATCCCCACTCCACTCACCCTCCCTTGGCCCTTCATCATGATCAAACAGCAGTGTTTTTCAGGTACTGGATCTGCAGATGATCCTACTCAGCCACCTGCTCCAGTTCAAGCAAGAGACTTTGATGTACAGATAAAACATCCAAGTGTGCCTGTGGATGCAATTAAGGTACCACCAACGCCCCTCTCCCCGCAAATGGCAACTTTAGAAAATCTTTGCTGAGCCTTCCCTCGCTGAACTAGTTTTAGACTAGGAAGCCACACAGTACCTGATGGCAACAGTCAGATCAGAGGGGAGCAAAGCCTCACGAACCAAAGCAAAGCTCCCTGTCCTGGAGGCAGAGTTTCCTGTTAGGGCTTGTTAGAGGGGCACTTACCTTGCTCTACAGGCATGGTCCGGGACTGGATGCTGGGGCTGAGTGGCCCAGCCCCCTTACTGGTTCGGGCCCTCACTTTGATGTTGTAAGTGGTATCAGGTTTCAAATTTGTCAAAGTGATACTTGTGTCCTTGGTCATGTTAACCAGGTCCTGCTGGCTATTTATGTCCCTGTATACAACTGTGTAGTTGACAATCTTGCCATTCCTTTCTGCCAAGACTGGGGGGTCCCAAGCAACTTCTGTGGTGGAAGTGGTGAGACCCACCACACGCAGGTTCTGTGGGAAGCCGCTTGGCACATCTTCGGCAGTCGTGATCTCCTTCTCAAACTCCTCTCCTGGGCCAGCTCTGTTCTTGGCAGATAATTTGAAGAGATACGTGGCCCCCTTGTGCAGGTTGGTCACCGTGTAGTGATGGTCTCTCTTCCCGAAGTCTATCGTGTTCATTTTTTCCTCATCCAGACGTCTGTACTGCAGCCGGTAACCCAGCAGCTCCCCTACCATCTCCTTGGGTGGGTGCCACTGGATGAGGGCTGTGTTCATGGCTGTCGTGCTAATCATCATGGTGGGCTTCCCCGGGACTGCAACATAAACACACAATGACCATCTATAGCCTGGGAGGAGGGGAAGGAAGGACCGTTTCCGTGCCGCTCAGTCCATGAGTATTGAGGAAAGTGGGAAAGTTCAGGCAACAGGGTGAAGAGGATGACAGACAATTCACAGTGATAGAGGCACACTGACCCTAATCCGGTGGTGAGGGAAGCTGGAGCCAGCCAGCTCTTGGTTGCCATTTTCCCACGTGCTGCCATTTAAACCGGAAACAAATTCAGCCATATCCAGCCCCAAAATTCATCCCCTTTTACAGGAAACGTTTAAGGTACCTCAAAACATCATATTTATCTCAGAGAAGATCTGAATCCTGTCCTCCCAATCAGTGGTCTTCAGACACTCCAGCCAGTGCACAGCACCAGGCCATGCTGGCCCTGGTGCACTGTACCACAACAGACACCCCGAAGCCCTATTCCAGCACCCTGGTCTGTCTGGAGGCAGACAAATTTCATCCTGAAACCTTGCAGTTTTACCATCTGCAGAGGCAGCGAGCAGAGCTGGGTGGGCTGTTTGCCATCAGAATACATTTTGGTTTAGTTGAGGAGCAGATTCGTGATGTCAGTGTCGATGTGAGAGGTGAACACAAGCATTCCACAGGATTTTTGCTTATGCTGCACAAGTCAAGGAGTGTTGCCATCACTGGTTAGGAACTGATGGCTCTAAATTGATGGTTTAATACCTTGATCTCCTTCAGTTAAAAAAAGGATGCGTCTTCACATCAGCTCAGATTTGTAAACAAATCAACTGATAGGGAAGATACTCAGAAACAAAGGCATGGGACCATTGATACGAAAACAAAAATGGGATTGTAGCCAAATCTAGTTAAATATCCTTGCAGTTTTGAAATGTATGAGCCACAGTCGAGCACAAGAGAAAACCTATTTGACAGAATTATGCCCCCTTTTTGCCATCAGAGGGCG
Source organism: Falcunculus frontatus (assembly GCA_013398115.1). NCBI lineage: Eukaryota > Metazoa > Chordata > Aves > Passeriformes > Falcunculus > Falcunculus frontatus. The sequence continues at coordinate 4,186,117 of VZRV01007601.1, read as the reverse complement.
ACACCAACGCTCCCCTTTGAGGTCAGGCCTGCAGCCGAGCCTGTACGAAGGCAGCTGAGGGCTGTTTTTTTTCAGGTATTTAAGACATACAATTACATTCCCATTGCCAGTGCCATCCTCCTTGCATTCATAATACAATGTCTAACAGCAGCTAGTATTAAGGGACACGGTATTTTCAAAGATGATTCCAAGTATTAACCTTAAAATGTGCATCGTAACATGGGAAGATCCACTGTGGTTTACAGTACAACACTGGGATGTTTAGGAAGCTCTTCCTGTTTATAGGACAGCTGTAGCAATTTGATGAACAGAAAATACATCATGGCAAGGCACTAGGGAGACAGCATTTGAGATTGTGACAGTGGAAACTACCTCTGGAGCTCCGCATATGCAGTACAGAGGAGATAGCAAGCTGTTCCTTGTTTAAAAGCACCAGGAACAAACGCTCTCAGTTTGCACAAGCTGCATTCCCATAATAACAAGTGGTAAATACTGTTCCTGTGGCTGCTGTGAGGAAGCAGAAGGATTATTGGTTATAGGACAGCCTACTGAGTGGAAAAGGTGAGTGGACAAGACAGTGTCAACTAGGTGGTACCACTACCAAAGGCAAGCTTGACCACACCTGGAGGGAAGCACCAGATGACTCCCGGGTGCCCCTACTCCAGGCACAAGTACGATCTACTGAGACAGCAGAACCAAACCGGCTGGGATCACCAGGACCTAGAAGTTGTGTCCGCAGCACTTCTATGGCAGATTTGTTGCATTCCAGGTTTTACCACGGCTCTAGGAGCAGCCAGGCTCCGCTATGTAAGCCTGGGGAAACAGCAGTATCACTGGCAGGGGGGAGCTGAGAAGCACCTCTTAGGAGCCCTCTGTGCCAGGGGCCATTCCGGGCAGCACTGCAGTCACCACAGGAAGCAAGAAATAGCACTTGCCTACAGGAACAAGGTGAGGACAGACCAGGATTCCAAAGCTGAGGGAGGGCCTGGACTTTCAGGCTTCCTCTTCCCAGGTCTCTGGACTATGCAGATGAGCTCAGACCCATGAGTTTCACTGCTCTCTCACCAGCCCTGGTAGTGGCTCTCCATCTGTTTGCTGCACTTTGCTCAGGTGATCCAGTGGCAAAGCCTGTTAAGCATGGGCTGGAGATCACAAGAGTTTGTACCTCTGCAGCGTCTCCAACCCTCTTGCTTCCTCCTGGCCTTGGCCATACTCCCCACGCACCTCTTGGGAGGTTTTACCACCACCCCTACGAGGCTGTGACACCTGCTCCCCACACTCACCTGCCCCTGTGGTGGTGATGACTTTGGGCTTGCTGCGGGCACCATCTCCTTTGGTGGTGTAGGCAGCAACTGTGACAGAGTAGGTGGTTTCTGGCAGCAGGCCTCCAATGACTGTCTCCTGGGAGTGCATTCACGAGGCAGAGAAGAGGCAAACAAGAAGAGCAAATACTTGTTACTGGAGTGAGCAAAAGGAAGGCACCAGGGTCAGTGTCTCCAACAGCAACACCCTGACAACACTCCCTGGCTCACACTCGTGAATCGTGCTCAAACACACGTGTTGCACAGAGCCAGCAAACAACAACTTCTGCCACTCCAACACTCACCCGCCTAATTTCAACCCCTGCCTTTAACACTTGGCCTTTCCAGAGACCCACCAGCAACCCACGTCAGCAGCTGTGCTCTCCCACGGCTTCTGCCAAGAGGGAGATCTGATCCAGATATGGTCCTGTGTGAAAGCTAAGTAAGAGGACTATGCAGCTGTGAACCAGAGCAAAAGCCAGTTCACCTGGCTATGAGAATCTCTTGGGGGCTAATTCCAGGGTTTTTAAAGTTGTCTCTTGCAGCAGAGCCGTGGGGAGCACAGGGAGGCAGTGCAGGGGTGGGGGGCCCCGGGCAGGGAGCACCTGCAGCTCTAAGCATCGTGTTCACCCTCCTTGCCAGGCACGGGGTTGCAGGGATGGGATGGGTCAGTGCAAGGCACTGGCAAGACCTGGAGGGAAAACCTGCATCGTGGGAGGTCTGTGAGGGGGCGGACTCACGGGGTGCATGCTTGCATGCCCTGGCTTCCTCTGGGCAGGAGGAGGGCATGGCTCTGCACTTCAATTTGAGATCAAAGAGGGGAGCACCGCTCCTCCCTCCCGGCCTCCAGCAGAAATGTGACTGGTGCCAAGCCTGGCTGGCCAGGCCTGCAAATGAGTGAAGCAGAGAGAGCTCAGCAGCTCCCAGCAGCTCAGGCAGGTACCCCTGAGCAGAATTCATCTGTGGGTGCTGTGGGAGTGTCTGGGCCATTAGCACTAATAACCCAGATAATGGGTCAGGGAGCAAGAGATGGTCAGGCTGGAGAAGGGGCTGGGGAAGCTTTTGGAAAGGAGGCAGAGGCTTTGTGTTGGTTAGTTACCCCTTCAGACAAGGAGAAGAGCAGAGATGGAGAGGGTTGAGCTGCTGAGAACAGGCAGCATGGGCACTGTCAGAAGCTGCTCCAGGGATCTGATCTCTGCCTGGGGGATCCTCGCCAGCTTGAGGGGTACGAGGGGTGCCTGTGGTTGCTCTCAGAGCACAGCCACTCTCCCAACACTCACTCACACAAACACCCACGCTATTAAACCTGCTGATTTCCAGGCAGTGCTGCTGGTTCGGGTTACCTGCCCAGGCTTACTCATCAAAATCACCACGTTACCATTGCAGAACCAGCCAGCCCAGAGAAGTATCAACAAGCACCAACAAGAACCCCGCCAAAATCACCGTGTGAACCAGAGTCCGATCCCAACTCTGCCCCTGCAGCAGATCATGTGTGCGGGTGAGTGGACGCACGGTCTGATCGGTGCCAATGGACCCGCGGGGAAGCACTCTCACAAAACCTGCAGATTCTGAACATCCCAAGAGATTTCACTCCTCCCAAACCCATGCAAAGAGAATGTCTCACGCAAAAGCATGCCACCAGGAGCAAAGCGAGCAAGCTGGGAGGAGGGGAGAGAGACGAGGGATGGATGAAAGAAGGTCTGATTGCATAATGCAAACACAGTGCTGTCATGACATAGCCACTCCAAGCAAGAATCCTCTGTATAAAGCAGGAGAAATGTATCGTGCTGGGGAAGCTCACAGTAGGGCATGTAATTGAATTGCTGACTCTAAAAAGGTCATTTTCTAGTTTGTACCTCCAAATTTATATCTCAAAATTATGTGGGGAAAAATTGAATTTAACTGTTTAAATGTGATTGTTTTCTTATTACTATCTGTGTTTCAACCAAAGGTCATGGTTGAGGGTGTAGGTTATTTCTCATGACTACGATCAATGTGGTTTAAAGATTATGTATCTAATTTTACCACGTAACTTGGTGGGCCAACTACTGCAGGATGAGCCTCCTGAGTCGATCACTTGAACCTGCCTAAAACTGTGCTGCAACAAGCTGGAAATACAGATTATAGGAAATGTCAATTGCTTTTCTGCATTTAGGAGCAATCTAAATGCCAATTTTCTCTGGATTTGCTGTTTGTGGAAGGTTTCACAATGTAACTCTCCAGCCTCATTAAGGGAGTGAAAGGAATGTTTTGACAGTACTGTGTCTACAAAATTCACAAATCGATTTACCAAACCCCTCTCTTCCAACCTGGAATACACACAAGTGGTACTTACATGGTCGACGGAGTCCTCAGCTCTCCACTGACGGGGGAGAAAGGAAAGAGGAGAGAAAAATGGAGACACAGAATTTTAAGGGGCAACGTGTAGGAAAGGGATGACAACGATGACAACAGCAGGGGTTAGCAGAACTGGGTTGGGGGAATTACAACACTTATACACAGAGGGTCACTTGGCACAGGCTGTGCCAAGGGAAGAAATGGCATAGAGCAATTTTTGACATGCTGGTAGCCTGCGCAATGAGTCTAAGATCACTCACACAAACAGACAAAGAGCTTCCTTCTCACTTGGGTGGAGATGTCAGCCCTCACTTTCTGTACTTTGCAGTACCTTCCCCTTCTGGCTTTGTTTGCATTTTTCTGCCTTTTCCATGAGCAGAAGCCAGAAGGGATAGGTTGTACCAACTAGGCTCTGAGGGTGACTGCTGCCCCACAAGTCACCCACAACGGTTTTGTTGCCTAATCTCCAGTTTCTGTTCTAGCGATATTCCAGCCACCACTGCCTGGGGAGAACCAAAGGCTTCAACACAGAGGCACTCTCTGCAGGGAAGCACCAATGCAACATTTCTAGAGCTTCTCTTTCTTGTATCATTTGCAAGAAAATGCTCTGGGGACTTCCGAAAACTAAAAAGTGCCATCTGTCATCAACGGTGCAAGAGAAGCTGAGATCTTACACAGAACTTCACACTAAGCTGCTGCTCTCCAACAGTGGTGCGTGGTTTGGAGAGAGGTTCAAACTCCAGCATATACTGAGGAAACAGCTTCTCACTCCCAACTACACAATATCAAACGGCAAACACAAATTTGGCAAGAGCAGCCCTGCAGGGAAAGCTTCTACACAAACTATTTCCCACCAAAAGCTCACATGGATTCCTGTCCATGGCAGCTCAATATGGGCTCTGAACTCTTCTGGCTGGATTTGGGGTTGTAAGGCATCAAAGCCGCATTGGGGTGGTGAGACAGTAGAGCTTGGCTGCTGCCACGCATGCCCACAGCACTGTTCTTTGTGGTTGGTGCACCAAAGGAAGGCTTGAAGAGATCACAGCGAACTCTCTCAGCCAAGGTGAGGCGTTACAGCTCACGTTACTAAATGTGCCTGGAGGAAGCACCAGTCCATAGGTTCAAGCACAGAGATAAAAGTGAAGCTAGGTATTATTGTCCTGACTCACACTGTGAGCCCTGGCAAACCTTGCTTCTGAGCCTAACCTGCCAGCTGTGAAACTGCTCAGATACCAACTTCCTCAGGACCCTGGGAAGCTCAGCTAACACTGCTGGAGTGTTTGGGAACCAGCAAGTGCTACAGAAGTACTAAACAGCATCAAAGATACAAGTTGCCTTTTGAACTCAGGCTATTTGAGGTGCCTCTCGCAGGCTGCAGCCTATCAACAGTGGCATAATACTCACTTCAGCAGTAAAATACGTGGCATACTTTCAAAAAATATTTGCTATTTTATTCTCTAAATTCAGAGAGAAGAAGCTGTTAGAGTAATGTTCCTCTAAGATTTTATTATAGTTCACTTATTAGATACCATGAGACTGTAGTACAATTATCCCCTAAACCATCTTAACAGTAAATTTCAGCAAAGAGGTCAAGTTGCCCCTAAATACTTCTTATAAAGCCAAGACCCTCACTAACTATTACGGTCACTAAAGGCTCTCTTTCCACACACATCTTGGTGCCATTTCCATTGCTGCACACTTAGCTGAACCCAAGTCATTGCTGTTTATGTCCCACCCATGCCAGCCAGCCCACAACATGGTCAACAGCCACACACTCCACCCTGATGATCTAAAACCTGGCAGAAGTCCTGCCATAGGAAGGATATAAGGCCCGGTAGCTCGTCCTCCAGGAAGTACACTTCTCCTACAAAAGCATGTCCCTGGTGGGTGGAAGACACGTGGTTGGGAACGCCCCAGCCTGCCCCCATGTAGCTACAGGAGCAGAATGTGACACCTCACTGCAAGGAGCAGCAGAGCAGAGCTGGGCTCAGGAGGCCTCTCATACCACAGCAGTGACTTTATCACGCACTAGGATTTTAAACTAAGTGTTTAGTGTTCAAACTGTTTGCTCTAATGTTTCAGTGGACTTTAATCTTGCATTAGATCAGAGTATAAAGAAATGCCTTGAGATCTGTGCTGGAGTAACAACTGTGAAGAGCCAGGCCTGCATAAATACCTTGGTAGAAATTCAGTTTCATTACAAAAATTTAATCTACAGATCAAAACGTTTCCTTCCTCAAACTAGCTCAATTGCTTCTTAACTGTTTAAGGCTGGTCAGTAAGACAAATTGATCTAAAAAGCCCAGGAGCAGTCATAAAAAGAACTGAGAGAGGGCTATGTGCATGAGGCAGGATGGCTCTGGGAAGTGCTAAAGCTAACAGTGTGTATTTATGGCAGCTGCAATGCTTTAATGTTTCATTTTACACTTCAACACAGCATAGTCATGTCTCACCAGGGAACGGCTGTTTTCCCTGACCAAGGCTCTTGCAAAAGACAGATTCAATCCCTCCACAGTCCCAGCTGTGGGAAGCCAATATTGGTTTTCCTGCAGATCCTTCTCCTCTCTGCTTCAGTGACTGTGGTGCAACAGCGGAACTCCAGACATAAACTCAGGTACTCAGGTCAATAGGATGCAGATGGGTCTGAGGCTATCAGAACTTCACCTTGGTCCTTTACCTGAAGTGCCTCTCGCATGATGCCTCACAGTTTTGTTCCACTTAGGAAGCAGAGAACATTCCACCTCCATGCTGGAGTCTCCCCTAGACAAGTACGTGTATGAGATGTTCCAAATACATTCAGATAAAGATCCTTGACTATCACCAAACGAAAGGGAGGCTGTAAATTCCTCTCCTTTGTGCCTGGGATAGGCACTGCTCAAGGAGAACAGAAGTCTCTGCTTTCTCCTTTGATCTCAATCCAATAGCTTGAAGTGATTGCCATTTCTTCTTCCTGCTCTTCTGGAGCAAGCTGGTGGGATGTGCACTCAGTCTGCACACTGGCTGGAGAAGTGCTGCCTGCAGAGACCACACCATCCTCCTGTCAGCCTGCAGCTCTTCTTATGGGCAGCACATACCTTTCCTGTGCCATGACTGCACAGCAGGAGGAGAAGATGGCAGGAGTCTCTTCTCCACAAAGCCTGACCTCAGTGTAGCCAGCTGTCACCAGCCAGCCCTGCAAAGTTGTTTGGGCGGGCTGGATCTGCAGGGATTGAGGGGTTCAAGCCCACTGCCCCTCCTAACATGCAGCAGCTGCCCAGGGATCGGAGACCAAGGAAATGAGGTGGGCCCCTGCCCGCCTCTGTCAAGCCCAGTGCTTGTGTCCCCATGGCCCTGCTATCCCTTGCTCCCTTGGGCTGGCGAGGACTTGTAGTAGTGGTGGAGTGCAGATCCTGCACTGGGCTCCTTTCAAAAGCCCTCTCTTGGTGCTTGGATGTGCTTTATGCAAGACCTAGGGCACAGAGACGAATCTTCTGCCATCGTGCACCATGGGACCCGGCTGAGCCGTGACGGGCATGGCCTGGGCAGGAGGTGCTGCAGGTACCTGATCCAGCTCTGCAGCTGTACACATCCTGGGAGCTCCTCCACAGGGCAGGGTCACATTTGCTTGTCCATCAGGCTGTCAGCAGGAGGTGAGAGCTCAGACTGCAAGGCAAACAGAATCCTGACGGAGGTAATCAGTCACAGGCGCAGCCACAGAGGGGAGGGAGAGGCCGCAGCTCCATCACAGGACCTTCTTAACAACTGATTACTCTGCCCAGGCAGGAGGCTGTAAAATAAAATGTGATCTCTCCAGCACCAGGGCCCCCACGTCTCTGCTGATGTTTTAGTCCTTTCCGCTCAAACGGTTCTGAAAGCTCAGAATCCATATTATCTGCATAGCTAACATCTCCATTCCCTTGCCTTTCTCCTTTCATCTTCGTTTACTCTCTCTCCATTTCTCATCTTCAATAAGGAAAAACCATGAGTCAGCTTTAGTATCAGTGTCTTCACACTGTCTGCAGGAAGCAGATTACGTGGTACATACCTACTCAAACCAGCACACAGCCCAGCTAGGCAGGAGGAGGGGCTCTGCCTACCTGTCCAGACACTTTCTTCTCTGACCCAAAGACTTCAATCAGTTTAATTCTCTCCCTGTGCACTGGTATAAATGCTTATGAGTGTTTGCGAGTACTAAACTGTGGCCATCTTCATCCTATGACCTTCAGGGGCAGGTTTTCCAGTGTATCTTTTTGATTTCTTCCATAGAAAATAACTCTTCCAGGACTACTTGTTAAAGTTTCATCTGGCTGTTTACAAGGACATGCACTGCTGTACTGAAAGATGGCAGCCCTTACAGGGTTCTTCGGCATCTGGAGCAGATGTATTTCATCACAAGCACAGGTCATGCCTGGCTTCTCACTCTTTCAGGAAATAGAAATCTCTTCTGCCAAGTCAATGAAACCTCTTCCCTGCAGGGTCGTCATTAGTTTATCCCAAGAGTGACATGACTCTTTCAGAATAGTTACTTCTCTGCCACTATCATTTTCACTTCCACCCAAAAATTACAGTGGATGAGTTCAGCACCATACACAGCAGGAAAAAATATCACAGAAATCAAGAACTTTCCCACATGAATTCACCAAATATGGAAGAGTGGTAAGCGGTCTGACAGGCCAGGAAACTTCCAGGAACTTGCCTCCTTGATGCACACATTCAAACTAATGCAAAATCCAGCACTCCTTCAAAAGTTTCTGGCTGTGGCACCCTCATTCTGCACATTAGCATGGGATTTCTCTCTCTGAAATGTATGAGTAAGGAGTGAAAGCAGAACTGGCTGGGCAAGCATAAAATATTTGAAAACACCAAGAAGAAAAACATTGCCAACTTCGCCCACCTACACTTGGGACCAACCCATTAACTCCAAACTCCAGCTGAACAACACAGCCTCAATTGTTCAAACAACACAGAAGATTATATTCTCCTGGCATAAGTAAAGGGCAGTAAGCAGCTTGTCTAACTATTAAAACAAAGCAACATCTGAAACATAAACAGAGACCTGCCCCAGACAACACTGCAAGGACCCTTAAAGTATTTTCTCTCTTTAAAGTTTTCCCCTTTCGCATTATTACTGAGTTTTATCCTTCGGAATATGAATGGGGAGTAAAGCTGCCTCTATGCACTGCACTCCCCACTGACAAACGCATAAATGATTCACAGCTGCATTCAGGAGACAGATCAATTAATCGTTGCAGCTCTCCAGTATTTATACTGGGCATCATTCAAGCAAGCCAGCTCTGAATCGATTCCTCGTTGCTTCCAACAGCAGCAGATCCTGTTCTTCATTTATACAATTATCTTTGTTGAGAACAGCATGGGTCATCCAGGATGAAGGACCCCTGCTCCAAAGAAGAGTTGTATTTCATTGCACATGGGGCACCAAAAACTTCCCTGGACTTTGGAAAAGAGGCAACTACGCATTCCTGGGCTGTGCAGAGTGCACAGCCATGCCTGGAGCAGTGCGTGGGAAGACGGCTGCAGCTCACAGCCAGTGAGGTATCCAGGAGATCGCCTAAGTATGAACAGATTGTTGCATGGGGATTGCAGAGGACAAAGTCATTTACAGGGGATGTGGGCCTCCACCTCATTTTTTTTTCTTCCTCCTCAGCCTTTCCCAGACTAAGTTTGCTTCACCTACAGTCTTCTTTCAAGAGGCAATGCAACACCAAGTCCCAGCCCCGCAAAAGCAGGAGGGAGGGGAGGCTTTGCTGAGCCAGGAATGCTGTCCTGCCTGGCATGCTGTGCCCACTCAGGGGTGCAGAGCCACCCCCGTGCCCCACAAGCAGGCAGCACCCCGGTGGATGCTATCAAGACAGACACTTTGCTCTGAACATCATCAGCATCACAAAAGAAACAGACTCAAGGCTTATTTAAAACTTTCTGACCGTTTATAAATGGACTGGCAAAGCGCAGTTTGCTTCAGCTGGAGTCTGCACAGGATGTGGCAGGCAGAGAGGTGCGTATTAGAGAAGGGTAAGAGAGGAACAGCATCCAATACATCATCTTTTCTACAGCTATCCTTTCCTGATTAAACTTTTTACCCATGTTTAAGCCACAGTTTAGGGATGAACTGTTTGCCTTGCTCAGGCAGGCTGAGTCCCATGTTCTGGAGCTGCAAGAGGAGGCCAAGAAATACTTGGACCCAGCCAGCCTGCCCCTCTGCAGAGAGGGAAGGTGCCATTCCCACCAGCTGGTGGTCCCCACACTGTACCTGTGCTTCTGACAGCATGACGTCCTTGATCACTGGCTGCCCTCGGGGCTCGTTGTTTTCCAGCTTCACATAGGTAACCAGATACCCACGGATCTGCCCATGCTGCTTGTTGGAGATGGGCAGCTTCCAGCTCACCCGGATGGCAGTCGAATTCACAGACTCCACCTCCACCTTTCGTGGAGGGGCACTGGGCACTGCAACACACATGGGACAGCAGTTAGCAGGTACCACACAATCACTGTCACTACCTCTCACTCCTTTGCTACCTTCCCCCCCCCTCACTGCCAGGATGGCCCTGCTGGTACAAGTTTCCTGTACCTGCCCAGCATACCACATTGCAGTCCTTCAGCACGACCACATCCCTGAACCTTTCCCTTTTGCTAACTCTCAGTAGGAAAGAGCTAATTGCAATATGCAGGAGCACCCCTAATAAAAGTCATTGTGCTGAATCAGACCCAAGGTCCATCTGTCCCTCTTATCTCCAGCAGTAGGGGAGCAAGGAAGAATACAAGAATATAGCAGAATATAAAGAATACAGTGACCCCCTGCAGCTCAGGGTGCCCTGGGGCACAGGCAGGGGTTTTAGAGCCTTCTTTGCATCTTGCCTGACACAACACCTCCTTTCAGACCCATCTAAATGCAGTCCAACAGCCCCAGGTAGCATGACTGGGTGCTGAGCCTGTTTTTGCAGGGAGCCCTGGTACCTGCCACCAGCCAGAGCGCACACGTGGTCTGCCCGTGACAGTGAGAGGTTAATGAGGGGGAAAAGCACCATCCTAAAACAATAACCCAGAGCTCACAGACAGCAGTCACTGAACTCAGCCAGATAAAGGGGCCTGTGGGGATTGTGACAGCTCTGGGGACTGTATTTCATGCACGGCTAGCTGAATGCTTTTTGATAATAAAATGAAAAATTACACTGCCCAGAAAATATCAATTTTCTTGCAAGGTGAGGCCCGTTTAAAAATGTATTTATACCCTATTTACCATTTGGAAAAATTACCTCCTTATTACATTTTGCTCTTGCATTGACTGTGACAAAAATATCAATTCTAAAAAATTAGCTTCTCAGTTGCTCCTGGAAAGCTCCTTCCAGCTGAAGCAGCTGGGAGCAGAGGTGTGCACTCTCTGTGGAGGATACTGATGCTACCCAAGTGCCAGGTACCAAGTGAAGGACCTGGGCTTCATCTTATCACCTCATCTGCAGGACTCTTTTCACGTTCCACTGGCCTGGGAAAATCCAGGGGTTTGGAACCTCATATGCCCCAATTCTCAACACAGCAAGAAATCAGTATTAGGTAATTAGGGATGGATACCTGACAAGCAGATGTAATGAGTTTTGCTATTTCAACCAACTAAATGGGAAGGAACAGCTACCCAGCAGGTAAGCACAGTTTTTAAGCTGCAGGGCAATTCATTATTTTTCCCCAGATGTCCTTCGTAATTGTAGATAATTTAATAAAATAGAGAAAGGAGGAACGGAGCATTTTAGCACCATGAGGCCAACTCAAGGTATGGGAATGGAGGGGGCTGTGCTTGAACAGTTACCCCCTTCTGCCTGGAGCAGCCTATGCTGTAATCCACAATTCACTTAGTGCAGTGACCTTGCACAAGCCACAGGGCTCTCCAGCCCTGGCAAGGCACCTGCCCACACACACAGCTGGGAGTCCAAGCAGAAAACATGATCCTCCCTGAGAACCAGACAGAAGCTGTGTGTCAAGCTCTGCTGGCACGAGAAGGCGGGAGGCCTCGGCAGGACATGATATGGGGATGTTGCAGGGACACAGAAAGATGTGAATGTGAGCAGACCACAGCGTTTTGAGGAACTCTGTCCTACCCCACTATGGGAAGTATGTGCTGCATCTGAGATCCAAACAGGGAAAGTTCTATTTTTTTCCAGACCACAGTTTAGCATTTCTCATTCCTTCATCATGGGTATCTACTGAGCATCAGCATGTCAGAGGAATATAAAATCACTCCTGACAGCTAAGCTGGAATGTCCAACCACGTTGCCCAAAAACTAACTGAGAGAGCTTGCTGCGACATTTCTGGGGTAACAGCTTCCCCTGGGCTACAACTCTGCTGAATGAGAACTGAAGCAAACAATACAGGCAGCAGGACACACACAGATGTGTTTGCCAGCCCAAGAATGCAGTCAGCAAGCATTCCCAGACGCCACTTCCAGAGCCATGGAGACGTGGGGGACAGTGGCAGCCCATTTAGGGAAACTGTAACATGTCTGGTTTCAATTTCCTGCACTGATCGGGCAATGCAGAGATCATGCTTTCTTTGCCTGGACGCTCCATCTCTTTCTTCTCCCATTAATTCTGCAGCTTTCTTGGGTCAGCATGAAGCCACAGAAGCTCCTACTGTCACCCTGAGCTCTGGCACTTTCAAAGGAAATGGCTTAAATCATGATGACATAACTGACAGCCCTGCTAATACAAAGCAATTTCTCTTTAAAGCTGTCGTATCCAGTAAAGTGCTCTGTATGTGTGGTATTCTGACTCTTGAGTGGAAGAGCAGCTTTATATAAGCTGTGGATTGCCTGGAAGCTGGAGCAGGAAGCAGCTTTCCTGCAGTATCTACAACTTTCAAATGGATTGCTTTCCCCCTCTTTAGTTTGCTGGATTTCAGGTCAGCAAGTAAACTTTAAGTCCTGATCTCACAAGAGAAGCCTTTGGCTGGGAGAGCTCATTCTACCTTCAATAAAAGGAATCCACCACCACCCACTTTAAAACCACAAAGGAAAGCAGAGCAATGCCTCCTTGCATGCACAGGAAGCACTGCTGACACAAACAGGACTCTAAGGGACCACGAGGGGATAGCTGACACAGCCTGGAGGCTGAGCAAGGGCCAGCAAAGAAATTCCCCAACCCCACTCCAGGGCAACTGTTGAGACCCACTCCCTGGAGCATTGCTCCTGACAGCCTCTGGTCCTGCTTGAAAGGCACTCCCAGATCAATGTCCCTGCTCCCTTTCCCCCCCTTTCCAGCAACTCGGCTAGGAGAGCCCTGGTTAACCCCCGGCAGTAGCTGAAGGAGCTGTTCAGTAGCACCTACCATCCTCGTCAGTGCGCACGTGCACGGGGATGCTCTGCGGTCCTGGCCCCACATCGGTGTGAGCCCTTACCCACACCTTGTACTCGGTCCATTTCTCCAGGTCCTTGATCTCCCAGCTGGAATGCTCCCGTCCAATGCCATCCACCACATGCTTGGTGATGTCATCTCCTTCCACTGCCTGGTAGGCAATGGAGTACTGGGTGATGACTCCATTGCGGCTCTGGGCGGGCGGTGGCACCCAACTTACCCGGACGGTGGTGGAGCTGGTGCTTACACACTCGACTTCTTGGGGTGGGGCAGAGGGGGCTGGGGATAAATAAATGAAGTGGGGAGATGAAGGGAAATGAATGGAAGGACAAACCAAAATGCACAGGGAACTTTTACCCAGCCAACGGAGCACTGAACACAAACATGCACAACTGCCTGCCATCTTCACAGATCATCAAAGATGGCACTGGGAGGGCAATTTGTATTTGAAGGCCAGATGAAAAGCATGGAGATGCAAGTGCTGTTCTGCATCAGCGAACACCTCTTCCCAAAGCAGTTCTGGACGTTCGCTTTACCAAACACAACAAATGGCAGTAAGGGAAGGAGGGCGTGTGGAGGGTGTGAGAGAGAGACTGGTAGGGAGAAGAGAGATGCTTTCAATGAAGATCTGAAGCAGATGGAAACCAGAAGAGGTAGGAAGCTGCAGAAGGCAAGAGTGGCAGAAGGGAAGCTCATACACCAGATTGTAGGAAGGCTTGTGAAAACTGACTCCTAGACAAGCGGAGGGAACAAAAGCGGGTAAGGAAAAGGAGGTGACTGAGGTTGGAGGTAGCTTGTCCTGGTGGGGTTTAAAATCATGACCATCAGCTGTAAGCTGCATCCTAACCAGGTGGGAGCCAGGCACCATGTGGGAACAGGAGATAATGTGGTTGTGCTGCTTTGCACATGTCCCTGGAATCTGGGACTGACTGCTTCATGCCTGCCATACTGGTTACCTGCCTCTATAGCTTCCTGGCCTATGGATTTGTACAGTGGAAGGTAAGCAGGTCTTGCCCCCTCCCAGGCAAAAAACCACCTGCAGTTTGCATTAACTTCTAAGCCCTGGCAATGCTAACTGTCTACAGGGGGAGGAGTGTGATCCAGGCAACCGTTGCTTCTCATTGGGATCAGGGTAAGTCTCTCCACACAGCACACTGGGGAAGAGCAGTAAAACAAATCTGGGGCATGGGGGGAAGAGGGATCAGGAAAGGAGAGATGACCTGGAAAAAGCAAAGCATCTCTAGGACATCTGCCTGGTTCATTCCCTTCTCCAGCCTTGTAGAACTTCTGTCTGGTTGCAAGAGGGCTCTGACAGCATGGGAGCCCTCTCATGGCAGCATCAACCCCCTGTCAGTCGGCCTCACTGCCCCGGGATGCTGCAGGCAGCATGCCTGCACAGAAGGCAAGAGTAGAAGTCTGGAGAAGGAAAGGAGCCCACATAGGCACGGAAGGAACAAGGGACACAGGTCCATCCCTGGGTGCTCATCCAGAAGCAAACAGCCCTAAGCAGAGGGGGCAGGGTATCATCACAAAAAAAATGCACAGTGTTTCTCTAAGACTAGAAAGCTGTTTGGCCAAGCAATAATGGAGTACCAAGTATCTTGCTTTGCCATGGCAGGTAAAAGGCAGCTTCCATTCTTCATCGCACACAGAAACCTTGAAATGCCTGAAAAAAGACTGCTGCCCTTCCCCGTGCTTCAGCCCTTGCAGCCACCAGTGCAGCAGAGCCAGCCTTCCAGGGGCACAGGGACAACCCTGCCTGCTCACCGCCTGCTCAAAGGTGAACACAACCTACATCACTCCACATGGCAGCAAGGACCTCAGGTAATTCAAGCACTCAGAAATGGTGCCTTAGCTTTGCTGGGCACAGGTCAACAGTGGCAGAAGACCTGGGAAACCAGAGGGCAGCAGGACCTCCCAATGCCACTGGTGACCTCTGCTCGCTGGGAACAAGGCCCAGGTGCTTGCAGAAACAGTTGCAGACTGCATGTAACTTTGAATGCCCACTTCTGTGCTCAGAGAGCAGGGAACGTTCCTGATGCCTGAGCTCGGATGCCTGGAGAGACGAAAGATGAAGGAGAGTAAGTAGTGATGGAGCTGGAAGGGACAATGCCTGAGCAGTCAGGCTGCTGCTATGGGAGCTACACTGGAGGAAAGAGAAGTCAAAACAATGTGTGGAAGCAAACAGTTGCCTATGTGAGGGAGGCAGCACAGGATCAGGCCTGCCATCTGGTACAGTGAAGAGGGAGCAGGGGTAAAAAGTGAATCCTCACACTTTTGGTTAATCAGCAGAGAAGTGGCAGGGAACGGAGTAGGAAGATACAGCACCAAAGCAACACCTACAGTGGAGGGCATAATGTAGACAAAGTGCCTGGTGGCATCCTTCAGACAGGACAGGTGAGACACAAGGAGCTTGGCAAGCCTTTTCTTTGCCACTGTCTGCAGACAGGCCCTTCACAGAAGAGACTTGATTTAACAGAAGCTCCACAGCTTCCCTTGGGATGCAGCAGTGAGCTCATTCTCCAAAGGCAGCTTTGGATGGTAGTGTGGGCAAGTCAAAAGTTGGCTGTTGACTGGGTAAGAGTCATGCATACGATGTGCAAGGCAAAAACTCAGATTAACACTTAAAGAAAGCAAAATAAAACTTGATAACATGAGCAGGATCAACTTAAAATGCACAAGGAGTCGAAGTGTCCCTCCTGGGGCCAACAAAGAGCAGACTGGGTGGCCAGCATGCACCCACACGTGCAGATGTACCCACACACACACACTCTGTGCAAACCTCTGCTGCCTCCAGGCCACTCACGACAGCCTCCCCCGATGGCCCACAGCAACTCTGTGCACCCACCCAACCCACCTGCTCCTTAGGCTAGGGAGAAGGCAGACTCAGGACCCACCTTAGTATTTCAAGGGAGAACAGCATTTTAATGCCAAGGCCTAACGGGCACAGAGCTGATGCTTCTCTCTTGCATCCTTCTGCTTGCCAGAGGCACTGCAGACTCCTGGAAAACTCCTCTGTGCTCTTCAGACCCTCAAAGGAGCACTGCTTGTACTTTTTGCAGGGTGCCCAGCAAGTAAGTGAGCAGCTCAGCAGGAAAGACAGCCTAGAAAGCAGCTGCCTGCTCAGGAGATGAGGTCTCAATTGTGCTGCTGAAGGGTGCAAAGGGCCATTGCCTCCCTCTGGCCGTCCCAGACAAGCATCCCTACTACTCCCGAGCAGGGGTGCCACAAGAAAAGCAAGACCAACATCCTTCTCCAGCCCATTAGTGAGTCATTAGCGATCATGGGCCTCCTACCTTCCCCATGACTGGTTTGTCAGGGACAGGAATAGAGACTGATGAGAGGCTTTTTGGAAAGCAGGAGTCTGACTGCTCCTACAGCTTGGATGCCACCTGAATATGTCAAGCTCCATGATCTAACAGCCTTTCTCAGGGCAACCAGATGGAAAAGCACAGGAAGGAGACCAATCTGAAGCTGAGAGCTGCTGTGTTTCCAGATTAGTAAGTTTTAAGGCCAAAGGGGACCAATCCAACCATCTAATACAAGGTGGTGCTAAGTAAAGACCAAAGGATTTCTGCCTGGAAGTTGCGTATTGTGCACACAACTTCTGCCAAGGTAAAGCACAGCTTTCTGAAAGACCTACTCGATTTTGAACCCCCAGTACCCAAGGCTCCACCCTGTATTGGGACTGTTCAGACAGTGGTTTGTCACCCTCACTGAATAGCTCAGCAGTAACTGCCAATGGCTTCTGCCACAGCATAGAGTGCCATCAGAAATCTTTTCAAGTAGGGGCCTGTAAACCAAGACCCAGGTCACTTCTTGGATCAATCTAAGGACTCTTAGGTCCTTTAGTGTGAGGAGGGTTTCACCGGTCAAACCAAGGAACTCCTGCGGCTAAAAGCCAAATCTCTTCCAGCCTGTGCACGTTTCTCTTACTAAACAGATGCCAGAACTAGTCAGCTACTGCACCACTGGCCAGTGAAGCGACAACCTTAAAACTAGACTGGTGTGAGATCTCCTGTGAGCAAACAGGTAGAGTAGGTCATGATAAGATGTCTGCCTCGATGAGTCCACGAAGCAAACGTTTCTCGTACTTGTACTGTTGTGAGACTCTGAAGGACTCATTTATGCATGGAGCTGTCTCTGATTAAGTGTGTTCAAGGATAAGAGCATCCACTGATGGAATTAATTTACATGGCAGGAGAGTTACTTCAACCTTTGCCTATCAATACAAAAGCTATCTCAAACAGGTATACACATCCCCATATTCAGAATTTGTTCTCAGTGTTCAAATGCTTATAACTGCACGATCTGAACCCTTCTCCATTTTCATACCTGTCTATTGTGCAGCTCTAAGACACCATTAGCTCACTTAACAAGGTGGAGGAATGCCTGGGACTGGTATGTTAACGAAGCTGAGTTTTCCTCAAAGAGAAGGTCATTCTAAAAGTGAGCAGAGCTGCTCCTCCCTGCCAGAGCTCCCTTTCTAATGGCCATCTCACAGTCCTGGTTGCTGTGCATGCTGCCACCCTCCCTGCAGGGAAGGCTGGCTGCCTGTGCCAACTGCTCACTCCACATAGCGAGTAAATCCCAGACAGACGGTGCTAACGAAAATGTCTTTTTTCCCCCCTTTTAATGCTCTTTGCATAATGGCAAGCCCAAAAATCGTTAGTGAAAACGAGCTTATCGCAGGGCCCTTTGATAGCCCTAATCTGCTTATGCGCAGCACTTTGAGCTGCCCATCAGAGCAGTGCAAACTCCAGCTCTGTGATCACACAGGGCAGAGCCAGGATGAAAGTGATATTGCCTGGGTCACCTCATTATTAAGCCTCTCTATTAACTCAACTGCAGCTTGTTCTGGTTTCCCCCAGCACTGCAGTCCCAGAAGCAGCAGCCTCACTTGCTCACGCAACCCTGGCAAACAGCCACTTTTCCAAAAGGACTCCTCCAGCTGCCTGACAGCCACAGACACACCTGTCCTCACAGGATGCCTCACCTTGCAATCAACTGTACGGACCAGGGATGGACTCCCGTGTAAGCAAGGCAGCTGGAATGGGGAGTGAAGGGACAAAAATCCAATGGTTTGGAGACAGTCACATTTAGAGCGAAATACCCATATGCTGCCTGTCCAGACAGCTTGTCTGCATGGGAGTAAATTCATAGAGATGCACAAACCCACTCAAATCAATCTCTCCAAAGCAACTTCCCAGCCTGTTTTACTCCTCCATCAGTTTTTATGAATCTACCCTTAGGGAAAGACAGTATGATCAAAGGGACACGAAGAAACAACTTACCCCTTGGGTGCACCCACTCTGCCACAGAGCCCTGATCCAAACCCCAGCTGACTTTCCCCATTACTCCCTTTAGCAAACTGCAGGCCAGCATCCCTGCAAACCCACAAGGGCAGAGGCACCGGGCTTCTCCGTGCCCAGGCGATGGAAACTGGACTGCTTGTGCTTTGTCTTCAGCAGTGTTGAATGTCAGACACTTACTGGATTGGGCAGTTCTGGCTTCGACCACGGGGGTGTAAACGCCTACCCCCAGCTCTGAGCGGGCGCCCAGACGGAACTTATACAACGTGTCCGGTTTGAGACCTTCCACAGCATATGAGGAGGTTGGGTCAAACTCCACCTTTTGCTGCCAAAAAAAGGGAAACACAGATTATTTGATGTAGTTGGAGGATACAGAAAAGCTGGTGTGCAGCCATTCTGGCCTCACAAAAAGTCACAGCCACGCTGCCAAACCTGCCTGCAGTCCTGCAGGACTCCAAGGCATGGAGCTTCCTGGGTGACACACCAGGACTCTGCAGAGCTCTGCAACAGCCAGGCTACACTGCCTGGTGCCCAGACTGTACTCACTGGCCTGACAGCTTTGTGGGAATGCTGGGTCCAGCTATACAAGTTCAGACAACAGGCACAGGACACACAAGTTTGTTTTCTCCCAACAGACAGTGTATTGCCTGTGAAACAGAGTAAAGCCCTTGTCCTGTAGCAGTCGAGATCTCTAATGCACCAAAACACTGCTTGGTAAAGGGCTTGTTTTGCTGACACTTCACCTGAAGGGCACTTATTTCTGGCAGCTCTTATGCCACTATAATAAGAGGAGAGGGAAAGGACCATGGGACACTGTGATGCTGTCATGGCACAATTCTTGGTATGCTGTCTTGAAGCCAGCACTACCTTTGATATATTTTGAACTGGACTTCCTTTAGGGACATGCAGCAAATGCAGAAGGGCTCGCTAGGCCACCTTCAATCTGCTTTTTACGTGTAACCAGACATGGGGCCAGAGACATACTGGAGGCCATTTCAGACCTGCCCAGAAGTGATACTGCTTACAGGCACCAGCAGTAAGCTGTAATGCCTCAGAGATGCGGTCATGGCATTCTGAGCCTTTCCAATCCCAAACTAGTCACTAGGTACTTCGCTGGCATCAACAAGCACTGCTGAGGTCGCTTAAACAGAAACCAGATTGCCGTGCTCCTACTGCACAGCACTGAGGCAGAAGAAACACAAAGAAACAGTCCTGTTACCACCCTGGCTCAAGCACACACCCTTCCCAAGCTGAAGAATTGCCATGTCCAGCCCCAAGAGCTGCCTGGCAGGATCCTCACCTGAGTGCCATCCTCCCCTTCCCAGTACAGCAGCTCATATTTAGTAATGCGTTCCTGAGAGGTGGGCAGCCAGGTCAACAGGATGCGGGTATCAGACTCTGCTTCTGCCTGGAAGTCAGCTGGCTGGGCAGGAACTGGGGAACAAACACAGGGTTAGTGCCAGAAGAGGGGAGAAGGGTCACATGACTTTGCAAAGTCAGCGTTTCACCTTGTGAGGATCCTCCTTAATTTCTGCCAGAACCTCCCTTCTCCCCCGTACTGTGCTCTCGGAACATCCCAGGCCACAAAAGCAAGCACCTCTATCACTCAGGCAGGTGACTATGGGGATTGTACCCACTTCCAGACCCTGACTGCATCCCAGATCCTTCCTTCCACACGTGTACTCAGACCCCAGAAGGGTCCAGCAGTTACACAGGTGCTGACATCCATGTCCAGGACTTTGTGTCACATTTTTAGCCACTGTATCTCAGACAAAACTGTGGGCTGTTACTTGTACAGAGACTGATACCAGCTGCCCAGGACAATCTGACAGCTTAAATCCGATGGCTGTGGGGTGGGGATGCCCCCCACTCTGTCTGACATGCAATCATTTGAGCACCAAGTGCAGTTGTGATGCCCGGTGCAGGTCAGACACTCAGCTGAGCCGCACACCGCTGAGATGGCCATGGAGCCACGCTGCCTCACTCCATACGTACCCCCTTGCTGTGTTTTGACCTGGATGATGTCCGAGGGGGGCCCGTCGCCCACCGAAGTGAAGGCCAGGACGCGGATGCTGTAGGTGGTGCCTGTGATGAGGCTGCCCACGGTGGTGAAGTGGCTGTCGTCGGTGTTGTGTTTCTGCCACATGCTCAGAGGCAGGTGTGGGTCGGTGGTGTAGTACACGCGGTACCCTCGGATCTGTCCATTGGGCTCCTCCGGCTGCTCCCACCGGACCAGCATGGTGCTGGCGCTCAGCATCCGGGCCTGGACTTTGAGAGGTGGACTTGAAGGAGCTTGTTCTCCTGTCCGGGCCTCGACCAGTTCGCTGGGAGGACCCCTGCCAATGTTATTGACTGCGATGACCTGGAACTCATACTCTGAGAAGGGGCTGAGCCCACCTATGCTATAGCGGGTTGTTGCCACACCATCCACCTCCTGGAACTGGCCTTCCAAGGATTTGGGCTTGTACTGGATGACGTAATATGAAATGGGGTCAGAGTTGCCCGAATCCCAGGTGAGGGTCACGCTGGTAGCTGTCGTTTCAGTCACTAATGGCTCTGTTGGAGGTTTTGGCAGTGCTGCAATTGGAAGGCAGAGAGGTGTGATTTAAATAATTCAGTCAGCTCAAACCTTGCAATGCGCACAGGGATAAAAATGGAGCTGCCACCTCCCATTAACATTCTTCTTTAAAAGGCAGAAATCATTTCATACTCTATAACATGCATTTTTATATTACCATATATTGCTTGAAGTGGTTCTTAATGGAAGGATAAACAGAGCAATCATGTTATTAGATGTGCTTGACGCACTTACCAGCAGCAGGCTAAATAAAAGTAATTCAACGGGGATGCAGGAATGTTTCTGTCATGGGGGTTCACCTGGTAGTGGGAAGGTGCTGGCTGGGCTGGACTGGGCTGGCTCCAGAAGCCAAGTGCACAGCTGATTTACAAAGGGATACAGTAAAGCAATCAGAGCACCTAAGCAGTCTGGAGTTATGGTCTTGCTTCCAGAAAGGCTGTAGCTTAGGCCATAGGGAGTTCATGGACAATGCTGTTAGAAGGGTTGATGGGGCAGTGCTTTGTAAGTATTACAGTACATGCAGCAGAAGTACAGCCAAAGAAATTATCAACTTTCATATCCACTATTTCACTGGGTGGTGTGTCAAACTGCAACCAGACAATAAACTGTTACACGAGAACTCTGTGACAATGACACTTCTGAAGTGTTAAGGAGAACGCAACTACTGCAAGCAAACATTTCCAGATTTGCCACTTTATCACAAGAAAAAAGAAAAAGAATGAGTGTGCACGGGAGAGATTTGTGGAGTACACAAATACTTCAGGACAATGAGTGAATTACAGTCTATAGTAAGTTTAAACCTCCTACAAACCACTCTAAAGTCATTAGTGACTTGTAATGCAGCCGTGCTTGACAAGGAACTAGGGAAAATGCTCAACCCAAATTAAGATCCTCAAGTATTGCATTCTTTGGCAAAGCCATCAGGTTTCTAGTTTCCACGTGGTTCAGCTGAGAAAGGCAAGCTTGTCAGCACAGAGCATGCCTGCTCTGAGTGCCAGAGAGAATGCCTTCTCCATTGCTACTGCAACATGAACACTGAGAAGATCGTTAGGGGCTGAACTGGCATGGGAGGGGAGGGCATCCAACCCACAGCCAGACACCGCACCACTACCCATGGAGGACTCAGGGAGGGGCAAACCCCACCTGCACAATATTATGGCCTGAAGAAACGGATTTCATACAGCATCCTAGAAATTGGCAGCCTCCCTCAGGCTTTCAAGGACAGATTAAACTCCCTTCTTTTTGAAGAGCCACAAGTTTGACTCTTGACAGCTTTTGGGTGTGCAGCCTCCATGTGAGCAAGGGGCAGGTCTGGTACCTCCAGCATACTTAAGTGTAATCAGTTGTGTGTCATATTGCTTCTCCTGTCTGCGCTGCAAATGGAGCCAGCAGCGCAGGAGAAGCAACACTGGGTGAAGGAGTTGGGGACACAGGCAGTAATACATCCAGAGTAAAGGTGTAGAAAAAGCAGACGAGGACACAAGGAGGAAGGTGAAGGGCTACAGGAGCTGAGCAGATTTCTCCCTGTCTCAGGGCATCACGTCAACCAGGGAGGGTGTGAGGCACAGTCATCTCAGCTACAAAGAGGTAAATGCTGGGAACCATCAGCGCAATGGTGCAGCTCCCACCTCTTCCCTCCAAGTCCAAACCACCACCCCATCATGGCCCTTTTTTCCATATACTCTTGTGTATCTATTATAGCAAGGCAACCACTGTGCTCTGTACGAAAAGACAGGCTGGAAAAGGTACTGACCAGCAGGTGTTGTGAGTAAAGGGAGCTGGGTGGGCCTAAGGTTAAAAGCATCCTCTGACTAGATAAGAGAATTTGCTGTTATCTCCAGGTCAGAGAGGGCTAACACTCAATTCTGTGATTTGTTCAAGCAGGAACTCTGTGCTAAAGGTGTCCTTAGTGCAGGAAGGGGCCTGCAAGAACAGATAAGACTCAAAAGATCACCTATCTGTGGTAATCCGAGTTACAAATCAACTGCAGGCAGAGAAGGAAAGGGATACTGTGGATCTGATAGGCCCCAGATGGGAAAGGCAGGACACCTTCAGCCTCCTATTAGTGGGTGGGCTACCCTATGGTCAGCAATCAGAAAGAACGTCCTCTTTGGGGCAAAGCTACCTGTGAAATGTCAGCAGAAAGCATGGCTGAAGGACAGCAACGCAAGAAAAAGGAAAGAGGCAGAGCAGTAAGGGAAGAGATTTACAGATGATTATGTAACAATTTTCAAATGAACACATACAGCTCCTCCCTGCAGGGAGGGAGGATGCTCATTTTGTTGAGGCGCACGGACACTTCAAATTGCTGGGATTAACTTTCTTGTCCTACCCTTACTGCAAGAGGACATCTCTGTGCAAACAGCTCTCTGACTGCAGACATCCACAGACCCTGCCCCAAGACAGCCCATGGCCCACCACTGTGCTGAGCTGATCCTGCTGATGCACAGAACAAGCCAGACATTGCTGGGATAAACACAGACTCAGGGAGGTTCCCTCGGCCTGATGCAAGCTTGTCTACCATGCCACTTGCAGGGAGAGAGAAAATGACCTTCAGAGCAAATATCATCACACTGTGAGCACGAAAAAACAAAGCTGTGGGTTTGGGAATCTCCCTTGCAAGGTGGAAAAGTCACAGAAGAGTGCAGTTAGTTAGTTGCCAAAAAACTTTGGCAAAGGGCTATGTTGTTGAAATCCAAGTAGGAGCACTGCAAGCAATAATTCCTTACCTTTGACAGTGATCTGGGCTGTGGCTTCGATCATGCCAAGGGAAGAGATGGCCACGCAGGTGTAGTTGGCAGACTGCATGATGTTATTCAGTTCCAGAACATTCCTACCGACGGGCATCTCATCTTCTTTGGTCAGTTCCTCCACACCAGCCATCCACTTCACGTAGGGCATTGGAGCACCTACTGCCACACACGTGAGGTTCACGCTCCCCCCAGGCATCACCTCGTGGTTGCTCGGAGGGATAGAGAATCGAGGAGCAACACGCCGCACTGAAACAAGGAGGAGACAGCTAGTAGGGTCACAAAACCAGCGGGGAGTACTCAGTTGCACTGTGGGGTACCTGAGGGGCGGTCAACATTTTTGCCTGTCTATCCCTCAGGACAGATAAAATGAAGTGCAAAAGCTGTTCACTACTTTGCCAAATTGCACACACTTTGCTCTCCTTCCTTAGCCACTGGCATCTTATTAGCAGAACTCATTAAGAGATGGCTCAATCCATTCCCTCCAAACATAGCCTTTTGAAATCATATTACTAACATGAAACATTCCTCCATTTAAATTACATCCCTCTAATTAGAGACCATGCACAAATGCCAGTCACACACTTTGCGCAGGGCCCACTGAAGCTCTGCAAAACAGAATCACCTGCTCAATTTATTAGCTATGGAGCAAAGCAGCCCGTTCCCTAAACCTCACAGGGTTTGGGCAGGGGCAGCAGAAGGGGTTTTTTTTTGAATTAGCACACGTGTGCTGCTGAATAAAATATAATTCCTTTCAAAATGTAACTCAGGTTCTACCTTGGCTCAGAAAAAATAGTCACCAGAGCTGCATGACATTGTCAGGGCCTGAAGAGATCACCTTCCTGGGCAGGAGAGAACTAATCCTGACAGATGTGAGATCATATCCATTTTGACAGAAGAGAGCTGGGCTGGCAGAACCTTTCCCACCTTTGTGGCAGCTCTTTGGGAGATGTATTCCTCCTTATTGCATTGCACAGCTTCTCTTCATATCAATCCCTTGCTGGGTATTTCATTCAAGACTTATTTGTAAGCAACTCTCAGCTACAATAAAGCTCTAAAGCTGCCTGCCATATGCATTCCCGTCAGGAAAATGACACTGAGAAATGAGGTCCCTTCTTCAGGGTTAGTGTTATGGGCCTATTTAAGCAAGGGTAGAGAAACAACTGTGCTCGGTAAATCTTTGTCTCCTCTGGGCAAGCTCATTTTAGTCTGTAGTTAAAAAGGGAAACTGCTTGAACGTGTCTTGCCCAGCAGCTCTGCTCTCCTCTAGCCTCCTCCACCGGAAAGGCAGCCCCCGAGCAGCGGCCAGGGTCACGACTGACCGGCTCTGAGGAGCCTCTCCCTGCCAATTATGCTCCTCCATCAGTGTGCTGGGCTGGCGGGGCAGCGACTGCCACAGCGCTGGGGGCAGGTGGGAATGGGGCAGGAGCCTGAGCAGGGCCAGCTCACAACAGGCCATGGGCACAGCTGGCCCCACGGGCGATGGCGCCTGGGGACTCACGGCTCTGCTGGCCTGGCTCCTGCCACCGCGGCATCTCCACAGACAGTAAAGCTGCTGACAGCCCCGTGAGCAACAGAGGTGTCAGCTCCGCTTGCCAAGCTGGCTCTCCCCAAATCAAATTTCACTAGTGCTCTCTTTGATGATTCATCCCCAAACCATCAGGATTGCAGAAATAGACTGAACACACAAGCCCCCACACTTGCATGTACAACAGAACTAAGACTTTGTGATAAATTAGACAATACTGTCAACATCGTGTGTGTACTATACATCGTCTCAGTGACAAAACAGGGCTCATTAGCTCCTTACCAGCCAGGGTAAAGATAACTTAAGGATAACTCCCTTTGCCTTTTTTTTTTTTTTTTTTGAGTACATAAATCCAAAGTCTTGCTGGATGCTTCTTTTAATCAATTATTAAATCTCAAATCAATACCTACATGAGCAATCACCAGTGAAGTGTTACCTGACCAACGGGGCAGTGCTCCCCCAAACGAGACAGAACTGAAAGTGTACTCAAATGCTACGCAGTCATGAGAATACAGACTTAACCTGATGGACATGGCAATGGTTTAACATGATGGCATGTATTTTCAACCAAAGCATCCCAGCACCATTCATTAAGAGTCAGCTTTATTTTCCAATGAACGTGGCGTTGAATTATTCCAGGTAGAAGCTGTTCAAATTCTGTCCCCATCAAAGGACCAAACCCACCCACCCAAGCTGTATTAAAACAGAAAAGAAAAAGCAAACTTTGAGGATAAAGCCATAGGTGTGCACAGAGCACTCACACACATGCACAAGGCAAACAGGCTGGCAGGCATTGGAGGCCACTACAGAGTCAGACAGACAGCAGCAGAAAGGCAGGACGGGGAGAAGGAAGGTGCACAAGTATTCACATACAGGGACCTGGGAAGACAAGACTGGAGGACACAAGGCCATGCAGAAAGGTCAGAGCCCAGCATGCACAAACAGATTTTCACTCCCATCCCTGTGAGACCAGACACAGCACAGCCTGCCGCAGACTCCCCTGCACCCCCCACACTGTGTCCCCATGTCAAGCACCTGCTTTCAGGGTGCTCCTGGGGCTGTGCAAGTCCCAGTGGGGCCGTGTCACCCTTGATGTGTCCTGCAGAAGCAGGGCTTGTGGGGGCTGTGCCGTCTCTCCTGAGGCACGTCAGCAACTGACCACTGCATGCTCCCCTGCACAGAGGGGATAGGCGCTTCACTGGAGCTGGGAGCCCTGCAGCAGCGCTCTGCAGGGTGATGGGAAGTCACTCTCCCCTGTGTCACACACAAGGGAGCACCAGAGGTGGTTGGTGCATTCCTGTGCCTAGAGAAGGAATGAATGGCAAGGAAAACTCTCCTGTGGATCAAATGGTACGAGACCCCCTCACCAGCCTCGACACGGGCTGCGCCTCCCACACACCGCAGCCTGCGGATGCCAGGAAGTTGTGTGGAGCCTCAGCTCTCCAGCCTGGCAACAGATGAGTGGTTAAACAGGCTTCTGTGGTGCATTTCTGCAACCCAGAATGGCTGAGCCATCTTCCACTCATTTGCACACCGGCAGAGCTGCTGAGATTGGCTCTCTGCTCCGCACCAGAGAGCAGCAGTGCCCAAGGCACCCAGCTGCTAAAAATGGATGCCCTGTGTAGGGGTCAGCTCTCTACATGGGAGGTGGGAGGAGGTCAGGGCAGTGCCTTCAGTAAGAGATCTGGCCCAGACGATGCTCTGTCAGGAGTATGTGCAAAGGAAGGGATGGGCTCCATGAGCCTCCCATCCTCTTGAGGGATAATTGGCAGCTTCTTGTCCCAGTCAGTACGGAGGGAGAAGGGGAGATGCTGTCAGTTAGCATTAGCAAGAGCTGGCACAGCTCTCACAGCAGCTTGCAGAGCACCATCAACACATTCCTCAGGCTCAAGCCAGCAATTTAAGTTGCTTGCTTTTCTAGCATAAGAGTCTGGTAATAATTTAAATCAGTGTAACTCCTCAAAAAGCAGCATTCTTAGAATTTCTGTCCAATTTACAAGTCAAATCACATGGGTTAGCACAGTCCATGATGCTACCTTAAATGCTCCAGAAAATGTTGTTCTTCATTTTTTGCAGCAATGAAATTCCCCTTCTAATTACAATTTTCTTGACAAGAATTTGCAATAATTTTTTTAATCCTCTTTTTGGATAAGGATCAGAGGAAGGTGGTTCGGAGGTTTTGCAAGAACAGCACAGGGAAAATTGCTGTGAATATTAAAATTATTTCAATGGACAATACTATAATTCAGGGGTTTAGTTAAACCAGCAGACTGTCAAAAATGAGATTCATTGTAATTCATCCCGAGAACAGGCATCATAAGGGCTCTGTGCTGCTCCACTATTCTGCATACCTCCCCGTTGAGAGCATTCCTTAGGAAGTGAAGTGAAACTCAGAGCAGTGAGTGCAGTGCAACCTGAGCCCATGCCCCAGATCTCACAGGACAGGGAGAAAAGACAGTGTGGAGTCTGATTCCCCACTCATAGGGGGGACTGCTGGGAGGAAGGAGGGGAGCAAGCAACACTAGAGCCACAAAGGTTGAGAAATGTTAATAATTCAGCATGCATTAACATGCACATTCCTTGCCTTGAGAGCAAAGAGCTTCAATAGATTTCCTGGCTCCTTTCAGCACGGGAGTGGCTGTTTCCCAACGTCTCAGGTTCCCTCCGAGGGTGAAGTGACCCCTCCGGAGAACCAGGGACACCACCCTCCTCCCTGCTGCTGTCTGCAAGAGATGTAGGCTCTAAGCTCAGGGCTCTCAAGGCTGGTGCTGTTAGTCCCTCTCATGTGCTGAGACACTGCTGGCATCCAGTCAGGCTCTGCTAGAAACACAACAGTGCCAGGAGGACTGCCCAGGCTTCCAAAATCGTGCAGCGCTGCTAGGGAAAGGGAAACCAAATTTCCAAATTGTCCTGCTGTCTGCCTTGGCCACAGTACAGCTGAGCAGATGACAATGCTAACACCCCTCCCTCTGGTTTGCAGAGATCCAGGCACCTCTCTCTACTTGCCTGCTCCTGCTTCTGGGGTTCCTTTGAATCATGCCTACCTGGCATCTAATTCTGGCCTCATCTCTCCCCTTCCTGGTACCCAATGGCAAGCTCACTGGGTGCTACCCCGTGGTGATGGAGAGTTGTGCTTGTGCTCTGCACACTTCTCTGCTCCTCTCTGAGGCAATTCCAGCTGCTCAGGTCCTGACATCCTCTCCCTTTTGCTTGTCCTCTGCACGAGGGAACAGCAGCCTGAAGTCTCTTTTGCTCTGGAGGAGAACTAGGACTGCCTGGTTTGCTGCTCCTCCCCAGTCCCAGCACAGACAAGAACAGTTTGGGGGGCTCTGCTCTAACCTCCCAACTGGGATGAGCAGCAGTGTGTGATGCAGGGGCACATCTTTGAGAGTGTGAGACTGTCCGATTTCAGTACTCGAGCCAGGCAAGCTGAAGGATCCCTGGTGCACAGGGTGTGTTCTCGCCCTTGCCAGACTGGTAATGTGCCAAAACTCCCACCTTCCTCAGGAACCACCTCCTCCAGGTTGGGAAAGAGTGAATTTAGGAGCTATCCTCAAACACGATCATTGGTCTGCATGGTTTACTCATCTGTAGACACCCTTCATCTCTCTCCAGTGCTATCATTTTACTAAAGGACTTCAAATGGAAGGCAGCTGCTGAAGTCTCACAACCTATTGACAGAACCAACAGCAGGAGAGGAAAAATTGGAACCAGAAAAAATGCATTTACAGTCTAATCTTGTGCTCAAACAATGCTGTACTATTTATGCTCCCAATGTATCCTTGAGTGCTGACATTTTATAGACAATTTCCAAAACAGGGCCTTGCCATTTTTGGATTATATTTCAGCTATAACTTTTAGGTCTAATTATTTGTGCTGACAACCACATATAAAAGAGGATATATCATTACAGTGGTGCAGCACTGGAGACACATCAGCATTCAGCATACTGACATACTAATAGCAAAGTAAGGGAGAGCAAGATTGTGGAGCTCTGCAATTTGCATTCGCTCTCAGAAATTTCTCTGATGAAAATAACACAACATTAAGGAGGGGAATAAGAGAAAAGATCCACTGTATCAAGATACAACAACTTGTTAATAAATAACCTTGTAGCAGTCACAGAGCAGTAATTAAATGCATGGGTTAGCAGTACACAGTTTCAAGTAAAGCTGGAAAAACGTAAGATGTAATTATCAGTGCCAAACAAATTATAAGCGTGGCAAATCCCAATGGAATGTTTAGAAACTAATTTCTGGATTCACATTAAATATTTGTGTATGTAGGTATTTTTGGTGGAATGGGAAGGAAGGATCGACACAAAGAATGAGAAATTCTCCACTCCTGCTGGCTTATATCCATTCTCAGCTGCCTCCTTTCAGCTAAACCATGTGGCTAAAACATTTAAGTGCCCTGTCAAAGGTTTAGTCTCTAGAGGTGTCTCAGCCATCACAGCAGTGCTCCAAATTCACTGAAATGTGGGAAGCTTTGGGCCTTGGCTTTAATTTCTTCTCTTTTTTTCCTTGTTCTCATTTTTCATCATTGGGCTGAGGTAATTTTATCCTCTACAAAATCTATTTTTAGAAGGTAAACAACAAAGGTCCTGTGCCTCAGTACAATCTAAATGAGAGCATGTTCCAGGGAGAGAAACAGGATCGAACTCAGCGTACTGGAACAACTGCTATGACAATTTGTTAAAACTTGTTCCAGTGATGATCGTAAGACAATTCATCCAGCTGCCTGAGAGCTTGTGGGAGCAGCCCTCATCTCCAGTGTGTGTGGAAGGACAGACCCCCACAGAACCTGTGCAGTGAAGGAGTCATCTCTGGAAAGTAAATCCGGACTTCTGCCAGAAACACCAGCTTTACTCAGCATGAAAACTTGAGTGCCTCCAGCTAGGTCTGGGGCTAGATTTAATTTAAAGGCTGGAGTTGCCTTTCACTATTGTCCTTTATTCACCTCTGGCTCTCTGAGAGCAGCAGGACAGAACAGAGCAAAGCACAAATCAGGTTTTGCTGAGTGGCTACGAGCTCCCGTGCATGTCACCAGGGGCCTCCCTGAGCCATCTCTGGTATGGCTGGGGCCACTGCCAGAGCTTCCTGCTCTCCTGCCAGCTAGAGGAAGACCCAGCTCCAGAGAAGAAAGGCGAGGCAGATCTGCTCGTGCAAAGGGCTCTTGTCTGAGAGAGCATGGAAAATGGGCCACCCCAGCACAGGGACTGCTGAGGAGCAGGGAAGTTGCCTCAGCACAAGGGCTCTGCATCTCAGCCAGCTGACTGCTGCCTTGTGGCAAGGGAGGGCAGCATGTTGGGTTCTCCTCCAGCTGAGATCAAAAGTAAGCTTTTCGCCTCTAGAGAAGGTTAAAAAACTTTTAAAGCTACAGGAGGAATTAAGGAACCCACTCTCCCCAGCACCTCGTGAGAGGACTGATCATTCTGATCTCTGCTTCCAAAGACTGCTCTTGATCTCCAGCCAGAAAGCAGCATCAGTTTAGAGGTATTACACTTGCACCTAGCACAGATAAAGGGTTAGAGAAGGACACCCCACACCGCAGCATGCACTTCTTCCTACCCTGCCTATGACAAAACTGCCCTGGTATTTGCATGCAAAATATATTTGGTGCACTTTAAATCTCAAGCAACAAAGGCATGCAAGCAAAGTATCAATGCCATCACCAGAGTCACAGCAAACAGTAAGCAGATTTCATCAGGCACACTGTGGCTGTGCCTGGAAAGGAGCCAGTCTGCAGGGCCCCCTCCCCTTTTGGGGATGGCTCTCCTCTCCCTACTGGAAAAGTCCCATCTGACGTGGCGTACTGTAGATGGATAAGAAGTGAAAAGGACCAACCTTCTCGCTGATCTGAGAGATGAAAGTTTTGTTTTGTTTGATGGCAGAGTGCGATGAAGATGAGGAGGGAATAAAAAAAGACAAGGAAAAACACAGAGAGTAAAAACAGGCCAAGCTTCATCTGTCCGCACACCACTGAAACGACAAGACAAGACTACAGAGGTCAGCCATGACTTCCCACCACGCACACACCACTCCACGGCAGGGACAAGAGAGCCGCACTCGCACTGCTCTGGCCTGGAGCAGGGCCGGCCCCTCCGCCTCCCTGACCCACTCACCGCTCCTGCAGGCAGGGCAGAGGGGACTGCACATCCCACACATCCCCACATGGAGGGTGCTTCAGGGATGGCCCCGCTCTGGGCCAGATGATGGATGCACAGACACGTTTACATGTGCAGAACACTCTCACACACACAGAGCAAAGGACTCCAGCCATCACACAGACTGATGTGCTCCCATACACCCACTCCAGCTACAGAGATGATGGCAAAGGCACTTTAAACCCATTGACCACATACTGGGAAGACCATATACATAAATCCGAATTTTATAAAGTATGAAAGAAATGCTCCAAGTGGTGAATTGAAAAATCTTCTACCATGAAGAGCTGTTCCCCCTCTCCAAACAAAGAGCTAAATGCAGCAGAGAGGTATTAGGCAAGTGACAGACATGCGCAGTCTCAGCTGGGCTCAGTTTTGAGAGAGCCTTATTGGTACATTGTGCTGCGAGCGAGAGATGGACAAGAAATCAGAAGGACAAAAACACCCAGAGAATTGAGCAGGTCCCAGTTTTTGTTCCTGCGGGAGAGATAGCAGAAGGTTAGTCGCATTTTCCTTATAGACAAAGGAGATCTTATTTCTCTAGCAGGAGTGACCTCACTCCAGCTACAGATCTGTGGCATACCAGCTGTAATCGAACCCTCGCTGAGAGAATACACAAATGGATTTGATAGTTAAAGACTGCTTATGAGTCACATTTTTGATGGGGGAAGGAGAAGGTGGGGGAAGGAATTTGCTTTCCAGCAGAAGCACAGCAAATTAGAGAACAGCATGTGGCATTATACAGTGCAACAGTACAGTAAGCCATTTCCAGCAATCAGAGGACAGGATTTTAACCAACACTGACACGGTACAGGCAAGGCAACAAGCTACCAATAACAGCTACTACAGTGGCCTACAAAGTGTAATGGAGCTTGCTGGAGAACAGCAAAACACTTATTTACATTTTTTCAATTGAACTGATACCAGGGGACTTGAACCAGCCAACTCAGAGCTTAACTGGCCCATAAGCGAGGCCACATCCAGCAAGGAGCCCCACCAAAACATCTTTAAAACAAACAGTCCTAAGCTTAAGGTCCAGGGTTCCTCTGTCCTGCTTTAGAAAGGGGAGTTACCTCTTGGTCCACAAAACATTAGCATAAGGCTCATTTGATCCTGTGAGACCCTGTGATGGGAGGGAACCTCTTTATTGCTGCTCCCGAGCCAGCACTTTATTTCCTAATCTAATGGAGTGTATCACATCTGCATGGCTTCAGCAGACAGTGAGGGGCTCCTGCCTTCTGCTCAGCTCTTCCCAACGGGGAGGATTTGTTTCCTGCCCTTGCTCAGGAAGGACAGTCCTTCTGGCAAACCAGGTGTGCTCGTGGAAGGCTGCATTTCTGGAAAGCTGCACTAACATTGCAACAGGGCAACACAAACTCCAAGTGCTGCCAGCATGAACCAACCTACTGCACCCATTGGGACTGTGAGACTGAAGGCGAGAGGCTGGTGAAGGGTGTGAGACTGAGGGATGATGCTGGAACAGCTACAGGAATATCTGTCCTTGCTGCTGAAGCCCCCAGAGCCACCCTCTGCCCTTGGGAGGGACTGGTATGGCCATACCAAGGGGACTCACTGTGGTGCCACCTGACCTGCCTGGGGGCAAGGTAAGGGGTGCTGCTCCAGCTGGGGGACAGCCAGGAGCTTTGCTTTGGGGAATCTGGCAGGGATCACACTGCATCAGTGGGCATGGACAGGAGTGGGCTCCAGCAGTGGCTTTCCTCAGGTGTTGACATTTCAGATTAGAGCTGGGGAGGTGAGGAGATACATGTGAAACACACTAATTCAAACAGATTACTTTCTGGTTTGTCAAACAGGAACAAGTTTAGGACCTGCTATTTGTCATTAATTGCTGGATTATCTCTTAATCTCATTTTATGTTAGTGGTTTATAAGCAATAAAAACTGGTAGCAGGCTGTTTTGGAACATTTGTAAAGCAAGAGAGAACACCTGGGCAGAAAGTTCTCTCTGCTTTTCCCTTAGTTAAGGCTTAAACAGCTGCTGCTCTATCTGAGATAAACCTGATAAATGGTAAATTGAAAGTTTCATCCCCTTACAGGTCCCATTCACATGGTCCCTTTATCTGCAGTTCTCTATCCATGTCACTCCTAAGCTAATAAGCATGTTTTATCAACAGTTTTTCTGCTTTTTTACAGAGCAAGTGACTGAGCAGTGATGGTAAATAACATCTGCGCCCCCCACCATGCAGGGACAGAGGCAGAGGATTTAAGCCTGGGGTTACCCAGAGTATCCCCTGTGCAGAATGCCATGGCTCACTAGGCACGCTACTGTGTTCTCACGAACCTCAGCTGCCTGGCAGCTGAGCTGAACATGCCAGTCTAAGAGCAAGTCAAGTCACAGCAGAAAAGCCATCAGAGGATAGCAAACTCCAGAAGGTAAAAACGGGGCTCCATTTGAGATCCAAGCTGAAACAGCAAAGAAGCAAAGAGCGAGGCCATATCAGACATGTGTCTGCCAGTCCTGACTGTCAGACGGCTCTCGTGCTCTACAGGCAGAAATTCCTACACCGATTGAATTTGGCTTTTACTCTGCCACAGATGTGCTTGTCTGTGCAGCAGCAGCAATACTCTAACCACAGCAGCTTGCTGCAGAAAGAATGAATTTGGATTTATGGGGGACTCTGCTTTGAACCGTCTTGGTTATTAGCTGCCTGAAACAACGCAGGGGGCTGTGGCCAGGATATGAATGCACAGGTCTAAGCGTTTGGATCACTAGCTCAAACAAAGGAACACATTTCCAAAGCTTTTCAGAGTGGGAAGCTAATACTTCCCTGAAAGCATCAAGAAAGTTCATTATCCCAACTGGCTCTGCAATTTTACTGGGAACTGCCAGCATCTGTCCTGTGTGAAAACCCTCTGGTGCTATGCAAGGCATTAATATAAAGGCCAGCCCAGACACTTTGGAATCCAAAAGACAGAGAGGTTAACAAAAACCCAGAGGGGGATGAACCTGTTCCTGCTTATCTCCAAAAGCACATCTTGTGTCTCAAGGACTCCAGATAAATCAAATTTTATCCTTTACAGCTTTTAGTGGTATAGAGGAACAAAAGGACAGATTGTCTTTTTTACGCCAGATTACATGAGAACAAGACAACCTTCCATTATATGCAATGAACAATGCTCTCATGCCACAGTGATGAGTATATTCCACCCTAGAAAGACAGACAGGATGCTCAGGGTGCCCAACCATCCTTTCCCATTCATAGTGTACACACATGCATGCATGAATTCAATTATGAGCGGAAAATCTCAGAGCACCAGAGATGTATTTCTTAGTCCTTTGTGCAAGTGGATATGGAAGGGGAGGAAATGGACATTTAGTTGGCACAGATATGCAGGCCTAATTGTTCCACAGATGTCTGTGCAGGTCATGTGGGGAGGAGGGGGAAAGAGGTTTTCAAGTACATTTCTGTGTAGCATTATCATATACTGAGCCACCAGTCACTCTCCTATTTTCCATAAAGGTCATTTTACAAATAATCAGACTTGAGCCTTGCAATGCACTTTGAACCATCAAAGGACTTTGCAAGGAATAAAACTGTTAAGCTTATTTAGTTGAGTTCTACAAAGCACATTGGAATCTTTGGCTGGAATGTGCTAGCTGAAGGACAAAGAACTATTATTTATTAAACCATGATCATTACAAGCATTACAGCATAGCAGAATGCTCACAGAAACACATGGATGGTGAACACACTTCCTGCCAGGAGAAAATATGACAAAAATATTCATAGTAATATTTGGGGAGGAGAAAACTTGGCAGAAGCTTCCATGTGCTTCTCTGGTTCTGAAGCCGGGCAGCTCTGGTGTGAGGATACACAGTGACAGCAGCACGAGCCACAGTGCCCGTGTCACATGTGGCACAGCCTGGCTGTGCTGGCCCGAGCCTGCTCACAACCAGCCAAGAGGCACCTGCCCACACTACAGCTGCTCTGACAGGGGTTACGGCAGCATGGCTACAGCTTCAGCATGGAAAAGTACCGGGGGGCAGAGGAAACGAAGTTAAAAGTACTGAAATTCCATGAAAAGGAGTGCACTTTCTTCACCAGTGTCACTGGTCTCTGCTGCGCTGCAGCGTTATCCCGAGGTCAGGGCTGTGCAGAACATACACAGGGATGTCATGGCCCATGGCCTACGCTCTGTGGCCTCTATTGCAGCCTGGCTCCGATTCTTCTGATGGTGCAGGGCAGAAATCTGTCCAGAGCAGCAGTCAGGGTCATCCAGTCTGATCCAACTGCTGGTTTGTGTTTCCTGTCATCCAGGCATCTCCCTCACAAGTCTGTCCAGTCTCTGCCTGCCTGTGCTCAGTGCCAGGCCCTCAAGCACTGGCAGTGCCCCTCTCTGGTCAAGTACTGTCACCCCCATCAGCCCTGAGGAGGGGCAGGTTTAACGGAGCACATTGCCAGAAGTGTGCATTTAGCCGGGTTGTAAACAAACGTATTCCCTTGTTATTTAGCCATTTTTCAGACATCTCCACTTTTGGTTGCTGACTGTCCAACCACTGTCCTCAGCTTTTACTCTTCTCCTGGCAATAGCTTTGAGCTTTGACTGCTGTTGCTATTTTAGCTGTTTTAATATTACATAAGCAGAAAATGTTCTTTTTAAAGGCGTCAAGTCTTGTTGCTCCAGGCTTGTGTCAGTCATTCAGAATTATTATTATTTACACAAGGTCCCTGCTGCAGTAAGTATCATATAGCCACAAGTAGCCATTTCAGTGAGCTCCCTCTGTGTCTGAGCCTAAGCTACTGCCAAGTTCTCAAGGGTAAAACCCTGCAGAGGCCAGAGAATTGCTGCTAGGGAGAGAGGAACAATCCAAATTTCATTTTGGGTGATGGCTCCTTGGTGAAATTCGGCAAATAAAACTTCAGACTCCAAGAAGGGTTCCCTGCTGCCAAATGAAATACTAGCCTGGCCTTTCAAAAAGCAGATCAAGAAAGGACAGATTTTTGCAGTAATACAATTTCTATTTACTGCAGTCTGATTTACTAGTTTGCAATTTGGGGACAAGACAGATAATTCAGTTTTAAATGGCCTTTTTTCTTAAAGTAACTGTGCAGCTCATTCTCTACAGTATGTGTAGCATTTTGGGCTAGAGAACTCACTGCACTTGCCCCACTGGGCCGTGCCTTGAAGGCCTGAAAAGCAGCACTTAAGAAGAGAAAACTGGGCAGCAGATTTCTCATTTGATGGCAAGTATGCAGCCAGTGGTCCTATTAAGTACTACTCTAATAGCATTGGCATTGCTCACTGCTGTAAGCAGCACTGGGGAACACTTCTAGTGAACTCCACAGTGTATTCTTACACACAGTCTTCCCACTCATCTGCTTCATGTGTAGAAAAAGGAAAGGGTAGAAAAACCCCTTTATGTAGGGAAAGAGTAAAATAACAGCGCATCTATGGAGGGGCCTACCACACAGGCCGCCACCTTCACAGGCATTTCATAGGACAAGACTTTTGGCTGAAAATGCTTCTCTTTGTGTAGATGCCCCTGAAGCTGTAGGCAAACGAAAAGTGAAATGTGTTCCTAAAAACCCAATAGTATAGGTGAATCAGTGCAATTACACTATCCTCCCAGTGAGCGTGACAAAATGACACCATCTTTTTTTTTTTTCCCACACTAGGTCCAATCTGCCTTCTACTCTTAAATCAATTTCTTGAATATCTTGAATCAACGTCTTGGATCTTTTGCTGCTAAATTAGACAGTAAGCTCTCTGGATTAGAGGAATCACATCTTCCATATGTTTCTATTCCCTTCCCTTCTCCCTGCAGCACCATCAAGTCCCAAATCTAATCATTGTTTCAATATACTGTGGTAGATGTAACCATGGACCACGAATGGATGAGAGTTTCTTCACGGTGGTAACAATAACATCCATACCAGCACTGGCAAATGTGCCTGTGGTTAAAAGGCAGGATAGGAATATGCCACTGTGCTCCCTTCAAAGTCCCTGCTATGGCCCAGATAGCCACCTTTCCCTGGCATGCTCCCTGCTCTTGCTTTCACCCTGTTCTTGCTCCTCTGATGGTCTGGATGTTTTGTGCCACCCTCCAGCAGTGGGAGGCAGTCAGCTTCCAGTGCTGATCCCAGCCCCATCCCAGCTCAGCAGCAGCAGCCAGATAGACCCATCAGTCCAGAAGCAGAAGGCTTATGAGGGCTGCTTTCCAGCACACTTAGTAAGATGAAAATAATAGCTCCAAGGAAAATGCATCCATTTTCCTTTACAAATCCCTGGTGTGGAAATGTTTTAACTTTTAATGAAGTCCATCTGTGC
Organism: Falcunculus frontatus; assembly: GCA_013398115.1. NCBI lineage: Eukaryota > Metazoa > Chordata > Aves > Passeriformes > Falcunculus > Falcunculus frontatus. Next base: position 4,148,519 of record VZRV01007601.1, on the reverse strand, counting down.
AGAAGTGCTGGCTCTAAAGGATTTACAGAGACAAGACACTGGTGTAGCCTGCTCCTTCCTCCTCCTGTTTTTTCATTGATATAGAAAGCCCTGAGCAGCGCCTGGATACTCCTTCTCAGCACCCAGTCTCTTCCTTTGTTAGCATGAGAAGTATAAAGATGCTAATGAGCCTGCGCTTTCTAACACAGCCCACTCACAAAGGATTACCTGGGAGGCTAGGAAAGGGGAGAGCATGATCAAAAACATAAATCCCAAGAGTCAAGAGACAAACAAACATTTGAACTATTAGAAAAGCAATAGGCTGTAAATGAGAGCAGGCAAAAGCAGTCCCAAGAACTACACAGACTGGAAATCAGTGCTGCTGCTCAGCACTCAGCCATGTTTCCCAAGGAAGTGGATGACTCCTTGGGTATTCACTACAGTGAGGTCAATCACTATAAAACCACCAAGCAGTGGCGGTGCAGCCCACAGACTTAATTTCTACTGTAACTCAGCATTAATTAATGTCCTCTCTAGTAAAGATGCAGGCACTTTCCAAAGATCTTACTGTAAGTCACTGAACTGTCTAATGACAATACTGTAGGACTATCACAGAAAGAAAAAGACAAGGGTTCTTTAATCCTGCATCCCAGACCTCAGAAAATAAGATACTTCTATTTTTTCCTTGCATTAAAGACATAAAATACTGTTCTTGGTTTGAGTAACTTTTTGAAGTCTTTAACTAATCTAAGACTTTTTTTTTTTTAGAACATTTGCTAACAGAAACTGTAAGCAAAAATACCATCTAGGACCTAGTATGCACAGGAAATATCATCTGATAACATCATCACAATTTATGGGGTATCATGTCTTAAATATACAGCAGGACTTTATCAGGATGACACAAGTTGGAGACTCACATTGTAAAGATTATGTGCAAGAAAAAGGCTTGTTCCAAAAATTTATGTGTAAAAAAATGACAGTTAACAGCAAAACATGTCCAAGAACATGCTTTTGGCAGTGAACATGAGGAGCCTCTCACATGTGCAGACCACCCACAGCCCACGCTTAGCCCCAACAGGACAGAAGAACCTTGCTGAGTACAAGCCAAGTGTAAAATCCAGTACACTCCTCAGTCCTCTGGGACTCATTTGCTAAACAAAGAGCGTTCATTAGTAAGGAATTGTAAAGTTGTTAAGAAGAGGCTTTTCCACCTCTTGAAGCTTTTGTGCCTTTTTCAGCCACATGTCTATAGAAAATAGAACATTGACAGTCTGAGCATGTCACAGGAAGCAAAGGCATCCCAAATACTGCAGCAATACAGCTGGATATCCACACAAACCTATGCAAGAACAGCCAACCTGGTAACTAAGAATCCTTTCTCTCAGAGTGCAAAGGGTCAATCTGGGATGAGTTTTAATACAGCTTGCCTGAAAAACGAAATTGCAAGAATATGGGGAATTTAAAATCATCCATAAATACACTGTGAGAGTGAAATGAGTGATTCCACTGCACAGATACAGCTTCATCTTCTGAATATGCTTAATCGGATACTTCAGTCTTCCAAAGACTTTTATAATCCAAATTACGCTGCAAAATAAAAAAGCAGTCCCCCATAATAAGCAACAAAAATAATGCCAGAAGCCATCCCTAGAAGCAAACACACAGCATGACAAGACCTTATCATTCTCATGTCCTCTTTCCATACTAACCAATGCATATACAGCCTTAAGACTGTATTTTCTTTCTTTAAATTAGAGGAAGGAAGAAATGAATATGAGAATTTATTATTAGTCTGTTGATTTACTATATGGAAATAAAATCTGGTTCTAACCTCCTAATAAGCACAAGCACATGAATGTTCTTCCTTTTCTTGGGAAAACCCGTAACTACATTTCCCAGGGGTTCCTGACCAATGACTCTGGTTCTACAGTTTCATATGAAGCAGAACATTTTTTTTCTTGCCAAAATTAACAGAAAGTGTACAGGGAATTCAGCACTTGCTTCTCTCCAAGCTAATTCAAACACCTTCAGTGTAGAGCAACAAAACTGCCAGGAGACTATCCTAATATAAAACCTAGTTATTTTGGTATGTTGAAAACAGTTTTAAATTGGCAACATAGCATAACCATTAGAAAAATTGCTTTACATGAATTGTGGCTAATTTCCAGCAGGTTCCCAGTGTGAGCCATTAATACCCAGAGGCTCAATCATTGAAGCATATAAGATGGATTAGGACAACTCCAAAAAGCTGTTCAGTTTTTAAAGGTACACATTCCAAAGCAGAGGCCTAAGTATCGGCTCAGTATAGCTGAGCACCTCTGGCTGATCAGAGCATGACCAGTTTTACGTTACTTCACCAAAAGTTAGTTTCTACTGAGAGGATTAAACAGCCCTTGGTCCCAATCAAGGTAACTATGACACAGAAGTTAAGGAGTTCAAGGAAGAAAGGAATTCCAATTCTGCCCATATTTCAGCATTTTACATAACATTATATAAACAGCAAAAACACATTTCCAGAAATGTGAGTCAAAAACAACGTGGATCAAAGATATCATTGAACTTAACTTGCTGGCTTTTGAACAAAGGGCCCCACCACACAATCCACAGTGTAATCAGGGCATGAAGGCAGGAAATGTTCTCCTTTCACTGAAAACCATGGAGATTTTGGGAAGGAGAGTGACCTCCTTGGGTAGAAGCTGCTCTTACCTCGAACATAAAGGTTGGCTGGGGCAGAGTAGAGGGTTCCTGCGCTGTTGGTTGCAACACATTCATATTTGCCTTGGTCTGACTCCTCACTGTTCTCTATTTGCAGAGCTCCTGTACACAAACAAGATGAAACAGATAATTCAGGTTATGGCAAATCTGGTAATCAAACCAACAGCCTGAAAAGGAAGGCCATGCCCCACGCTTTTAAGGTATCTTCCTGGATAAATATTTCATGATGTTCCCTGGACCCACAAGGTACCAGCATGCAGCCAAAGGTACCCAGTCTGCTGTTAGAAACTTGTCAAATTGATTATTGTTATTTTTCTAATGTGCAGGGAACCGGTTACTGATTTATTTCTAACCATCCCAACCACTTATATTCTTTGCTTCAATAAAGGAAAAACACATACACACACACACATATTAATTACAGCTTTTTATGGGACTCCTGTCTAATAAAAGGGCCTTTAATAAGTCTTTAATCAAAACAGCCAAGCACAAAGCACACTTAACTGTAGCTGTTTCTTATCTGATCCACACAAAGCCTAGCAAACACTCAACAAATTGTGACCTCCCTGCAGAAACTGGCAGAGTCCCATCCCTCCCACCTCACCACTCCTCCTTGGTGATGTCTCAAAAAGGCATCTCTTTTTGAGAAAACACTTTGCCTTTCGTCAGCTTTTTCCACGTTAGTGATGTCCGTATTTTTTTTCAGATTTCATTATATACGATATAAAAAGATAAGAAAGTCAGTCTGAGACATGAAAAATACACACCAATGCAATACAATGGATTTGTTGCACGATGCTTGCGTGAAGGCCACCCTCCATTTGTCCCAGCAATGCCTGCTCCCCCAGTTTTGGGTCAGGAACAGTTGCTTATCCCAGGCTACATGTTCCTTGAGACATGATCTGATCCCATCCCCAAAGTGCTAAATGCATGAAGGGCACATCTAAATAATGGCACTAATTGTCAGGGCAAACAGAGTAGCAATTTACACGGGGAACCTGTACAGTACCCGTGATGGGGAAGTGAACGATGGTCTAAGCTGGTTTGCTCTCATTTACTCAGCCCATTCCACTGGTGTCCAGCAGCGCTCAGCCTCACAGCCTCACAGCCTGGCCTCTCATCCAAATTCTTGCCCAGCGCAGATGACTGCACAACTGGTCACACGTAAACTCCCTTAACTCCCATATGCAGACTAAAAGATGGAGATGCAGAGAAAGAAAGAAGCAGGATGCATATGACAGCGACCTGGCAATGCAGGAGTGTGTGGCCTCTGGCCAGATACTGAAGTGGCTGCTGCTCTGCCTGCTTTCCCCAGGCATTGTGGGAATAATTTTTTAAGTGCCTCCAAGTGCTCAGATTCTGCTGGTTAGTACTGCCTGCAAGAAGGGAACTCTGCTCACAAACCATAGACCAAACTGAAAAATGTTAACCCCTTTGCTTGTAATGATCTGAACTCATTTCTGCCTGCCATGGTTCAAAATGACCACTGAGAGCTGCACTGAGAATAGCTGGTGAAATTGCCTTCTCCCTTCTCGCTGTTCAAGCTGAAGAGGTCAAACTCAGTTTTTTGTATCATCAGAACAGAAGAAAAACTAATGTGAATCAACCACTGCCACCTACATTATTTAGAAGGATAAATTGAGACTGTAGCATAAGCCTATATGTCATGGGGAAAAATGAACTTCCCTGGGTTCTGCCATATAATAAAAATGATGTACAGAGCCCTCCCTATTGTTGCATTAGTGCTGGAAATGAGGCTACAGCTAGACAGAGAAAGCTTGTTTGCAAAAGTCCACCTACTAACAAAAGGACCTGCCAGCTTGCCTGGCCACAGCGCTCTGGACACCCGCAGGCTGAAGCCTACAGAGCTCTGCTGCTTAATTCAGGGAGAACAGTGAATTTCTAAACCCTGTCTGGGAAAGACATCTTCAAGCAGACAGCAGCATGATAGGCAGTGGAGCAGGACGAAGCTTCCCAGCATTGACAAGATAGAGAGAATCAGAGAATCTAGAAATGGAAAAGACCTATTAGGTTACCTCGTGCATCCCTGGGGGCCAGGGCAGGATTGCTCCCTGTTGTAAATGTACTTGTGTTGTGTCCAATCCCATTTTAAATGTGCCAAGTGATAGGTCTTTCACCACTTCCTCAAGGAATTGATGCCACCGCCTGGTTACGCTCTCTGTCAGGAAGATTTTCCCGGCACTCACCATACATTACCCCCTTTGTAATTTCTGCTCATCACTGCTTGGGCATGCATGTGCTGCAGAGCTCATTCCACGTGCTTCCATCAAGCTTGTCTGGGAAAAGTTGTCTGCTGCAAAATATACCCAAGCTTAACAAAAAACCCATCTGGCTGGGCTGGAAGCACAGCCGGCTTCAAGTGATAGTAGTGTCTGTCCAGAAAAAAAGTAAGATCCCTAGATAATTCTGCCATAAACACATACCTTTTTATATGACCCTTTTAGCCATTTAATACATATTACTGGTATTTTTTTTACCCTTTATACTCACGATCACCATGCCTCTTAAATGTCAGTCAAACTATTTTTCATCTTTAGGGACCTCAATAGTAGAAAGAGAAAAACTTAAGAGGATGAAGAAAATGAGGGGAGTTTCAAAAGAAATGCTTTTGCTGCCTGTCAACATGGACCAAGTTCTAGAATCATACTATAAACATGCAACATGTCAGCAACTGCCTACAAACTGCTCAGGGACATTGGGCAAGGGACTCTGGGTTTGTCTGGGTTGGCATGACTATTCAAATTATGGTGTGTCAGGAGGAAGACAAGAACCCAGAGCAGAAGTAAGTTAACACAAATCTCTCAAATGAACCAGAAAGAAAACAGGTACCGCAATAAATCATCATTAGACAAACATACAGATCCTGCAGCATAGCTGACAGCCAGCAGAAACTGGAAGGATCATGGTAAACTGACGGCAGTCAGCAGGGCTGTAGGGGTTTTCTTGAAGGACAACCTACAACTAAGTGATAGATCCAGGCAAGTGTAGGATGTCTCAGAGTACAAAGATTTATGAATAAAGTTAAGAAACTCAGACATTTCTGGAATCAGAAAGCTGGAGACAGAAATGCATCTGAGACCTGGAAAAAAACTTCCTACAAAATGCTCTCAGCCCTAGTTCAGTGATCCCAGAGAAAGACATCATCTCTTGGAGGGTTCATGTCTACGCTGGACAGGACACAAGTACAGGAAAGGTAAGAGCTGAGTTCTGAGTAGCATTTTTCCCTGAAATTCATGGAAGCTGCATCCAAAGATGCTCAAAAATGCAGTGAATTCTTTGCCTCAAGAAGTGCAAAGAACCTGATTTCTATTCCTAGCCTTGTCAACATCTCATAATCTTCTGTGCCTCTGCAAACCAGGGCTAGGAAGGCTGATTTACTTTTATTCATTACTTTGGGATTTATGTTGCATAAGTTGCTGAGTGAGGTCTTGTTCACACAGGATGTTACTGCAGACTTCCCACATGGACTCCTCCAGTGCTCCTGTGCCAGGTGCCTTGTTCCTGTTTGTGTGGCTGAGTCCTGATGTGCAATCAGATAGCAGGGCTTCGGTGGATGCATGAGGACCATCTACCACCAGGACATGGATACAAGCACACGGAGGAGCAATGAACAGCTTGTTTGGGAACTCATGGGGCTCTGCAGCAGCATGTGCATATCTGAGTGAAACCTGTCCCTGCTGCCCACCACTCGACCTCCGCTGCTCCTCCACACCTGAACTGCAGCAGGGCTCCAGAGGAAGAGGGGAACAGTTCCTCACCACGCTGCCATGTCACATCAGTCTTGCTCGTGCCTCAGACTTGCTCCTGATAACACATCTCAGTTTATCAGAGAGCTGACAGCTCCTGAGAAAAACCCCTGGCTGTTCTCCAGTGCCAGGGAGAATGGTGACAAGGCAGAGTTTTCTGGGGCTGAGGGCAGGAGTCAGCCCTGCTGACTGACAAGCATTCCTTACTTTATAGTCCTTATTCCTCTTTACTCTGCTGGTATCTCCTTGCCAGCCCCTCCCCTCCTCTCCTAGCTTTTCTTTTGCTCTTTAACTTGGGCACAGACAGCAGCCCCTTTAGCAGCTTTCCAAGATACTTATCTATTCAAATATACTTGTGCTCAGGCAGAATCATTAGTTGCAATGACAGTGGCTAAAAGAGGCATTTAAAAAGTGCCCTGCACAGAGAAAGCACGGGGAAGGCAGATCCTGATAAGGGATGCTTTTTGGCAGTGCTGCGTACTGTTGTGCCATGGAGGGCTTGTCACTCCCTTCTCTAGGTGACAAACTAAACGTAAAAGGCTCTGAGCTGCCACACAAACTGATCTCTCTGAAACCCTGCTCCGCAGCTCATTGGGTGCTTGTGCCCTCTTCTCCCAGAGAGCATCACACGGAGCCAAACAACGCAGCTCCCAGGGCAACACTTTTCTGTATCAATTCAGGTCGGAGCTCCACCCCCAGCAGTAGGAACAGCTTTTTCTCTATCAGGGCATTCACAGCCTCAGTCCTCCAGGCTCACAACGAGGGGACTGACTTTTTGCCCTGGTTATAAAATCAGAAATGGAATTAAATGCTCTTGTAAGTACCCAACAATCAGAGAAACTAGGCTGCAGACACAGCACTCATCTAAGGAAAGGACTTGCAATGCAGATGTAATGAACCCAGCTACCTGACCAGGACCCCTCCTCTCAGCAAAGAGGTAAATTTTGCCCATGCACACTACAGCACATGGCTATCTAAAACCCTCCCTCCCTTTTCTTTCCCCCTGCTTCCCACCAGCTTCCTTCACATAAATACTGCCTGACTTCTCCTCCAGGAGCATTCCTAGCCCCCTCTTCAGCCAGTTCCCTCTTCCACAAGTGTTCAAGTGTGGGTCCCAATCCCTTTTGCTAAAAATTCCCTCCTAGGGAAGTCGAATTTCTCTATAAAAATCCAGGGAGCTGTGGAGCAGGGTCAGAGACAATCCCAGATCAAGTAAGGACTCATAAATGTGAATATGGTGGACAAAGAAACACTGTGAAGCCCTGACATTGGGGGAGTTGGACTCTGACATCCTGGCTGCTGCCTGAGATAACAAACACTTGCTGTGGTAGCTGTGAAAAACCACCAAACCATGCGAGAGTCACTAAAAACGAAAATAAGCATTTCCCATATTCGCTATTTTTGGTAATTTATAACAGCAGCATCTCCCAGCTGTTATAGAGGATCATACCTAGCCTCCACCAGCCATCGGCACTGCCAAATATGCAAAACAAGGTAACTACAAATATATTTTCATTGTTAGTGTTCATTATGGTTATTATGCCTGCGAGGACGGGGATTGGCATACAAGGGGCCTGTTCTGGATGGCAGCACTGCTGAGAAATCACTCTCCTGAGCACCAGAGGCAGCTGCTGATAGTACCTGACTGCTACCATGAGCTGGACTCGGGCAGAGAGGGAGGAGATGAGACTCAGCATTCTCGACAGTGTGAGGCCTCCTCTTAGGCAGCAGAGTTTCAGGATGCTCTGATCTCTCACTAGCAGGTACAGGGAATCTCAGGGGACTCTGCCTCAGAAGCAAAACTACAGCGCTGTCAAAAGCACAGTAACACCTCTGTGTGCTTCTAAAGGGACATGAGTCAATCTGAATGTAAGAAACATGGCATTACAAGCATTTCCAGGCACTACCCCACCCAGCCTCCCCCTGACACTTCTCCTGCAAGCAGATCTCATTTTAAAATTGTTTTTCTTTTGCTTTCTTTTGGTGACTGGAAAAGCTCAAGAAACAGGTAAAAAATCCTATAATACACAAAGTACAACCAAATGTACAAACACATACTCGAAAAGAAACAGCAAAATTCTTTTAGCTTCCTCTAATCTCTTTGGATAGCTTTACGCTCCAGCTCGCAGGATAGCGTAGAAATAATGGAGCTATATTTAAACCAGTTCACTTGGGACTGGAAAAGGTTTAGCTACAGCTATACAGAAGTCGGTGCGGGTGTTTACCTGGCTTCCCAGACAGCTTCTGACACCCAAGTGAGCTGATCTAAAGTTAATTCAGACAGACCTCTGCTACGCTGACGTCTGCAGGGAAGAAATACTCTTATGTATAGGAACCTCTGATATTTCCTGTGGTGACAGAAAAGTAACAAATAAATCTGACTGGAAAGGGATAATGCCTGAGACGATGATATTTCTTTACCTCCTCATGTGTATCCGATCTAGTGCCTATTCAGTCCAGCACCCACTAAGCACACAACTGCGTTCTGCTCTCTCTTACAGCCCAGGGCAGGAAAATGCAGCCAGGTTTCACAAAGTTGAGTGAGTTACGTTACAGAGAAACGCTGGAAATGAACATCTTATATTCTACTTTCAAAATATAAATGGGGCAGAACTTGCTTAAACATGGATTTGCTGATACTATCTGTGGGTCACCTTAAGAAGCCAGCTCTTGCCTAATCTGACAGGCATTTGCCAGCTCTATGTCTTTCTGATGAACAAACAGAGATTTCAAGATTAAATTACTATCTGGGACCATCCCAGAGGGGTAAAGAGTAAAGCTACAAATGAAAATTCTGAATTAAGGATGGGAGCTCCTCCCATTCCAGGGAAGCCAGAGATGTCTTGGACAGAAAGGACCAAATATATGCGGGTAAGGTCAAATGAGTTTGTTTAGAGATTAAAATCTCCTCCTGTTTGGAGGGGTGCATGGTAGAATATCTCAGGTCATCCTCTGTCTAACCACACGCTGTTCCCTCCAGGTGGGCTTGCCGCCGCTCTGACAGAAATGTCTTGGACACCATCCCAAGAACTCCAGACACACAACTCCTAGCGACAGTCACAGCAGCAATGAAATCAAACCAAAACCACCCCTTCCCCCCAACATTATTACCAAAAGGGTTCATTATGAGTAATCACTTCACCCTTCCTTTCAGACCAAATTAATGGATTCCAAAGCATCAAACTTACCTTAATGAGGAACAAGAGTGCAGCTGGGTATAGAACATGGCAGAACAGTCACTTCTACATGGACACAACCTCACCATCATAAAAGCACTTTCATCTAATCTGTGGTTATCTTTAAAAATTCAATGACCTCCATTTTAAATAAAAGGCATCAGGCTGACAGAAATCCTCTACGAGAAGCCAGAGAGCAGCACGTGGCTTCTGTTTGCTCTCACAGAAATGTCATCTTTGACATTCAAACAGGACACATATATTTTAAATAATGTCAAGAACACTCTTGAAATACCTCATCAGGACTCAAACGGGGGTGGGAAGGGGGTGGGGGTGCGGGAAACTTATGTTTTATGAGATGGATGGTTCTTTTCACAGAGATGTGGTCGGTTCCCAAGCAGGACGTATGGAGCATCCATGTGGTTCTGGTGCTGAGTCACTAATGTCATCAGCTAGGACGGGCGTGCAGCAAAGTGTGCGGGGAGGCCCTGGGATGGCTGCACACTCAGCGTGCTCGGCCGGGAGCTCAGAGCGGATGGCGAGTTAGCATTCCATCTGTCATTTCATTTTAGCATTTGCAGTAGGAATAAGAGATGAAGAAATAGTTTTAAGGAGTTTGTAACATCACAGCTGTCAATCTCCAGTGTTCCAAAGGGAGGAATGACAGATACGGTAAGCCCATTCATATAAAAATAAGGTTTGCAGTCTTTCCCTGACCCAGATTTGCTACGGAGGCAACTTAATGCAAATACATATCAAACAGCAATTCACATTTACTCTAAAATCACTTAACAGGAGCTGAGAACATTAACCCCCAGCAACAGAACCAGTTCCAAGAGTCAGATTATTAACTTCCAGCAGTGATTTGGGGAAAAGGGGGAGGAAAACGGAGAAGGGGGAAATCTGAACAAACAAGGTCGTGTTGATTTATAGGTAGTAGTCATTCTGTCAAGAAATCCAGAGGTCAATCAAGAGGGGTAACCAAAATCACAAGAGAATTCAGAAGGGCCTTAGCACATAACACTGATTAACATGCTAAAGTTAATCTAAAGAGACAGCTTTGAGTGTTTAGGCCAGAAAAAACAACACTCCAATTGGAAAGTCATTACTGGTGCACACAGGCTGTGAAAACTAGCCAGGGACTGTGCACCAGACCGGGCTGGGCTGTCAAACCAGGGGTGGGTTTAATTAATGAAGGTTTTAACAGCCAGATGTGCTTCTCATTTGTCTATTTAAAACAAATCTTAATGCTGCAAAACAACATTGGAATGTCCAGCTCAGAAAGGGAGTCTAGCTCAGTGGTTCTCCACTCTGCCGTCACATTAGAGGGTGAGTACACTTGAACGAGAAACATGCGGAACACAAAGGTGCTCCTTATCTCAGAGTCACATTTGCTCAACCTTTGAAGAACTTTTCTCCTTCCAATTAGATTTTCATGACCATCAGCAGCAGCATAGATGAATTTGACTATTCTCTTGTGAAAATGTTCCCTCCATACACTTACACCAAAGCAATCCTTCTAAAACCCCCAAGACACAAGACCTCAGAGGTCACAACTGTGTGGGAAGTTCAGAGACTTTCAGGAGCTGCAAGAGATGTCAACTCTCCTGTGGTGGAGGCCTGGGACCGTTTTCCAAACTTTTGCAAACTTTCCGTTGAATAACCCCCTTTCAACAGTGCAAAATTGCAATGGATGGTCTACAAGAAATCACGCTAAAACCCAACCGAAATAAACACACTAGTGGGAGAGTGCAGATGAGCGAGAGCACCGGCAGAGTTAGGGCTGAGAGTAAAAGCTGGAGATGAGAAACACCGGAGGAGAAGGGACAAGGCAGACAGGAGATGGAGTGACGTGACAACTGGAGGCACATTTCAGCATTCTTACCTCTGATCGGTGTACCACCTGGTGAGGTAATTTGAATGCAAATAAGATTAGAGAGAAGCATTAGTACAAAGAGGAAAGGAAGAAAATTATAACTAAAAAGCAGAAAGTTTTTTTAAAGCTAGAATTTGTATTAGCGCGACAGGAATAAACAAAAAGAAACTGATGTGCAATAAACGTCAGAGTGACACTCTCAGGAGGTTAGTAAAGCTTATTGCTTTCAGGAGTGCAACATCCAGCCCTGCATCTCGCCATTAAAGTCCCCACCCTCATGAACGGGGGGCCAAACTAAGCTGCCGAGGTGGCACTGCTGGCTGGCCTCACCACTTGCATTCACCCACACCACTGTTCAAGCAGTTGAGATGGAGGACACTTTGGGGAGATGGTGCAGTGCCCCTTCATTCCTCATACAGAACAAGGAGGGTGTGTCCTGGGGCTGTGTGACTGTGAGTGTGCTGGGCAGGAGGGGTGGAAAGCGCATGGTTGCGAGCACTCGGTGCAATTTGGCTTTGAGGTTAGAATGACCAGTGGGACAAAATCTGCTTGCTTAAAGACATTAAACCAAGAGGAAAGCGTAATAAATCAGTTTTGAGTCATTCTCCACATTCGCATAACCCTTTCATCAGGTTCCCTCTGGCGAAGAAATTGGTGTCATGCAGAATTAACTGTACATACAGAAATATTTCGAAATGAAGCGGTTTCTGGTAATGTAACAGTGGCACGCTAGCCAGACCTCTGTTGTTCCTGCCTAATTTGGATGTCAGCAGAAGAAAGGAATCCCTACCCTCTTTATAAGGCACTGGAGATAATTTTACATGCTGTAATGAAGAGTATCTTATAAGGAGGGCTTCTCTGGGAGTGAGGTTAAATTATCCTGTTGCAATAATCTATAAAAGTTCGTTTTATGAGGTCAAAGTATTTGGCAAGTGGAAGCTCCACTGGTCAGTGTCTTGAGTTCAGTGTACAATCAATACTGAAGCATGATGGAGAAGCTCCAGCTGGGCAAAATGGCAAGGAACCCTTCTAATTCCCACTTTTGTCCCCTTGGTCTTAATTTGCACATATGAAGGCTGTTAGTACAAGGGAGAGATTCATGCAAATTGAATCTGTAGGCAGTTCATGGTATGTGTTGGTTTTATGCAGATTTGTAGGATCTGAATACCAAGCACTTACCAAAGAAAACTGAGGAGTTTAAACAGACAGAAAAATAGGGTTAAACAGGACACAGTGTGTCAAATCATGTTCAGTGTATTGATTAATAAATACCAGTATGCATACAAGAGTGTCGTGTATCTCAGATTTACAGCTCATTCCATTATCCACAACAATGATCACCCAATGGGTAAGAAAGACAGAAAAGAATTTCTGTAAATACAAAGAAGGCATATTTTAAGAACATTTAACTTGCCTCTTAAAAAATAATTACAATATTTATACTTATTCTTTTTCTTTCCTAACTACCCTTCCTTTAGGCAGAGTCCCTTTTTTGAAGCAGGAGCAGCAATTCAAACTACTCATTTTAGCATTTTCCTTTGCCAAGATGACATTACCCCATTTTAAGTTTATGTCTTGTTATATTTTCTGATGTCTTCTATCCAGAGAGGACTGAAGCATCAGGAAAAATCTTGCAGTGACTGAAGTTGTGGGTAATCTCTCTCTTGCAATAATAAATCTGCTGCTCACTTATCTATCTTAGTAACTACTGCTACCCTTAACAGAACACTTATACCCAGAGATACTTGCATGGAATAGCACAGCCATAGACAACAGGGTTATTTCTCTTTGCCTGTTTGGAAAGTTTGCCAAGTGGTATTTTTTTTGCCCTGTTTGGTCTAGGGCACTCCCCCCCTGGTGTATTGTGTGCCCCCCACCCCATCGGTTCCACAATTTTCAGAGTTAAGAAAAGCATCACCACAGTGTGTCACTTCCCATGGGAATGGTGCAATGACTTTGAGCGCAAGCTCAAGGGGCTGAAAACATGACTTCCTTATCTCTCATCTGGCTGAAACAGGGTTTGTTGCTCCCTCCTAGAACTGAAAAGATTAGCCGGAATTCTTTGTATCTAGTCCCTGTGGAGGCTCAACCCCTCCTCAATTATGCAATTATTTATACAGAGCTCTAGAAGCAACTGCATACTTTAAGCAGATTCCCTGAAATGCTAAATGTGGCCAGCTTATTTTTTCATGAGTTGAATCCCAATCCTTCTGAACGCAATCCAACCCTTGTGGGAGCAACACAGAGGCTTGCTGTATTTACTGCAGCGTTTGTTCCATGTCTCTCTCACCTTTGCAAAGTTAAGACATTCGCTTTTCACTCAGAAGACACCATTACAGAGTGTGCACAAGGCTTTTCAGTCGGACCCCAGATTTCCTCATCCAGAAGGAACAAACAGAAGTTTCCCTTTATCCTTCACATCATATGACGATCTGGCTGTTGCCTTTTTAGGGTGTGTCCCTCAAAGGGACCAAATCACAGCACAAAGGCCACAGAATGCCAATGTAGGAGAGTCCATCAAGTGATGGAGGTGTCATCACTCAAATGGTTGCTGAGGCCAACTTGTGCCCTGTGATCACCAGGCCGCTTTATGCAAAGGGCACAACAAGATCAAACTTCAAACCCAATTCCTTGTGTTTGAAAGGCTTGAAACACTCGTAACGAAGGAGAGTTTATTTCCTCTTTACGATAACAGACACTGAGTAACACCCCATGCATTCATCTCAGTCAGGAATAAATGCTGGCCCTGACATTCTCTGTGTAGTGGAAGCACCCAGTCAGACATCCAAAGCAAGGAAAACCACAGGATGACACACTGGAAAACCCCCAGGGGTTATTTGTGTCAGTATTTCCCAGTGTGGAGAAGTTCTGCTGGAGAAGGGACTTCACTCTGCTAACAAACTCACCACAGGCTTACCAACTTCCTTGTAGGAACCTAAACCACCAAAAAATCACTCCAAAGCAACATCAGCAGAGAAACCAAGGCTCGTGCTAGCTTCAAGTGAGCACTAGGGCAGTGCAACACTGAATCCCAGAGAACTCTGACAGTGCTTTTGGCTACTTCCCAGCTTTGGTTTAGGGGAAACTCTTTAAAAGAGTGAAAGTACTACAGGAAAGACTATTTGCCACCAGATGCCACAGGGAGTCTGAATGTATTCCACAACTGCTGTGTGCACCTCACACAGCAAGACCCAGGTATGCAGTTTAGGCTCTTCCAGGAGACAAAACTTCAGCTGTCAGCTGGCTGTTGCTGGCTACTATACTGCTTCAACCCTTTTCCAGTCAGTCCTTTCTGAGACAGCATCCATCCTCGTGTGGGTTCCCTGATCCTTCTGGATAATACCACCCAATCTCCATTCTTTTAGGCTGTCCTTACATCTTGTCCCAAGTCTATGCCTATCTGATGTCTGGACTCAAAGCTGTTCCTTGCTAGGAGCTGAACATCTGCTGGATGCTGACTGCTGGGTATTGCCAGTGAAGCAGGATATGGACATCATGGCCACTTCGCTGGGATAAAGAGGCACCACCTCTTTTTGCATGTTTGTTCTGTGCGTCTGTTGGGTATTCCTTTTGTTTCCAAGCAAGTACTGCTTCTACTGATAGGATCAAACTGAAATGAAAATGCTTGCTGGTAACTCTGAGAGCCCAAATGCAGCAAGGTGATACGGTGAGCCAGCTCCCACAGCTTCTTTGTTAGAAGCACCTTCACTTTTCCAGAGAGTGACTGAAGTCACCTGCTGAGTCCTCTCTAATATTTTACTTGCAGTTAATTGCCTGAAAGTCACACTAGGATCTAGGGCATGGTTCTGTAACTCAGTTAATTGAAAGTGATTAAAAGAGAATGATACTTTTTTAACACCAAGTTCTCTATTACATGGAAGATAATGCTTTCTGAATTTCTGGAGTTTCCTTACACGGCAAAGATATATGTTAACAGTCAGAATAGCTATTTATTTTCTGCTCTCATTTTTTTCAGAAAGTTTTCAGAAGTTTTCTGAAGAGCAAGGTGGAAGAGCAATTTTTCAGCTATGAAACTCACAGGAGACATTCAAGAGCTTTGAGAGTATGAAATCCAACTGAATTGCTTTGAAGTCCTCAGGAGCTTCTGATCCAAGAATCTGTATAGAACTGTGAAGCATCAGCACAATCTGATCTATACTGAGAGTATTTCTACCACATCATTATCTAATTTTAAAACATGGTTAGAGGTACAGCACTGACTCTGGCTGCCAGAACTCACGTATGTATCACCTGCAACACTACAATGCCTGGACAGTTTTAAAATCAGTTCAGTCAAACAAGTTTTAAATGTGTTAGCATGCTGGGGAGGTTTCCCAGCCCAGAGCTGGCCTTAGATCCTGTGTCACTGATGAGAGGCAGTGAGTGAAGCTACACACCCCAGGGGGAGAACTGGGAGTTGTCCTGAGTCACTGCACTTGCAGAAAAGCAGCCTCTCCACAAGAGGCGGGAAGTATTAGCAAGATGAACAAGGGAGAATTTTGCTACAACCAGCATGAGTCAGAGACCTTGCTTTAGCCTTGATCTGTGATAATAGAGATGAAACCCTGTATTTATTTGTGTTCTCATCTCTATAGCTATTAGCCTAACATTTACTGGCAAAACTACCCAAGAACTGGACTTAAAATAGAATTAAGCTTTACTTGGGAAGAAAAACCTAAGTAAGGGTGAGAAAGAGTTATAAAAGGCCTACAAATATAAAGTTATGCTGTCAGAAGGTGTAAAAGGAAAAACAAATATACATACATATAGATATGGTTACTAAATGAGGTAGAGTAGGATGCAAGGCAGATTTAGAAACTGTCCATTTGCTCCTGACAAAGACACCAGTTTGCTGAGGTTAAAAAAGCCCAAGATGATGGCTTGGATGTCCTAAACCACAAACTCTAGTACCCTGACAGAAGATGAACAGAACTCTAGAAAGTGATGTTCAGAGCCCCCTGGGGCACATGATCTGACTGCATGCAAGTTCAAAAACCTGCCTGAAGCCCCCAGAGCACTGCCAGCCCACATAAGTGTGAGTGTCAGAAGAGAGCACCTTTCCCAAACATGCTGCTTCTTTACCTCTAACTATTTATTCCATACTAGTAGCCTGAAGAAAAAAAAACATCCCTCAACCCCCTCTCTAAGTCAGACTCCAAAGCTGCTTTGACCTTCACGACCTATATTTCGTACATCTGAATTCTAATATATGATGTACTCATTGAAGGTCGGACACTATATACACAGTACTGGGCTCACAATGTGCTGTAGCTGTTTTAACTATATTACATCTGTCTCGCTTTTATTGGGTTTTAATTAAATGAAATTAAATGAGTATATATTTAGATTGAGATAGTACAAACTGACATTCATGCAGATATGCCAAGGCTGACTATAAGATACGATCTTAATGGAGCAGAGACTTTGCAAACTATTAAACTCTACCATATAAAGAAGTATCTATTTAAATACTCTTTTCTTTGAAAAGCAACTCTGCCTACTATGGTGTAGAGTTGGAGAGCTCAATTAGCACCTTGCAGAATGAATGGGAAACTGCCCAAGCCATCACATTGCTCATACCGGGTGCTGCAGTCACCCAAGTGGGCTCAGGCACTTACAAGTGCAGGCCCTACTTTATGTCCACTACCAACGCAGTAAAAAGCCACAAATGCAAACACGGGTTGAATCTCTGGCCCATGAGAAGCTGCAAGCTTCATGCTCCCCACTTATGCCAGGGTGGAGCAGAACCTTGGTGAATCTTGGCATCGTATCACTAGATCTCCGAAAACAAAACTTCAAACTCATATTTGGAAGTCTCTTGCACTGAACTGTAAAAACCTCCCATACTACATTAGAGAGCTAATCAATTTCTTTTGTGAGTCTGAGGATGTGTGCTGCTCATTGATTTCTAAAAGGTTCCCTTGACACCTCCCTTGGTAATTACTGTGTCTTCAGCAAGCAGCCAGCTCTAGAGTTTGAATCCCAGGTGAAATATTCCATTGAGATGTTGCTCAAGAACAGTGAATAGAAATCAAAACTTGGACACTGTCACAGGCTTTACTAGTTTGTTTTTAAACTTTCTATCTCACCAAACTTGTGAAGCAGCTGGTAGAGAGGCAGCCAAGTGCCTGTGAA
Source organism: Falcunculus frontatus (assembly GCA_013398115.1). NCBI lineage: Eukaryota > Metazoa > Chordata > Aves > Passeriformes > Falcunculus > Falcunculus frontatus. The sequence goes on along the minus strand of VZRV01007601.1, from coordinate 4,130,868 downwards.
AAGGAGGCTGAAGAACGTACAGCAAGTGCATCAGAGGCTGCCTTGCTGCTCATTTATGGTAATTTCTGATGCCGATTTAGTCAGCTACAAAGTGAAACACATCCATGTGCACTTTCCTATTGCTGCTTCCTAAAGCTTCTCAGAATAACTAAAAAGTGTGATATTTTCTTCCAGCACAAACAGATCAAGATTAAACCATGTTGTGGGGGAGATAACCTAAAGGTCACTGGGAAATTTCATAAACTATAAATGCATTAGTATAATTAGCGTTCACTGGTACATCAAGGTGGGATCAGGAGTGTCAGGCTGGGTTCTATTTTTGCTGAGAGTGATGTCTCACTTACCCACTCCTCCAAGTACAAACCTACTTCTTATCATCCAAGCATCATCAGATGTATGCAGAAGACTCCTGCTATGGGGAAATGTTTCAAGACATCCACGTTGGTAAGAAGATGGTGATGCCCTGGCAGCAGCACTCTTAACAAATGGCTTTTGAGTGCCCAGAGATAATCGCAGCCAGGCAAGGCAGTCTGCCTCATATTTAAGCATAAGACCTCTCTAAACCAAAGTTGTTCCAGCTCTGGTCCCTTCAGTACTTTGTGTAGGGTACTGGGGGCTTTTTCTCCCAGACTAAAGCTACTGTGTAGTCGTGCTGTGCATTGTTAAACAGCCACTCTAATTCACACTGGGGAGCTCCACTTCATCAGTGAATAAAGCAATGTTTTATTTTCTTTAATTCTCTAATGGGCCTTACAGTCCTGGGAGACTGAACAGTGCAGTAGAAAAACAAGAATTCCTTGCTAAAATGAGTGCATTCTTACCCACCCCCGAGAAATAACTGTCTGTATTTCAAAAGCTAGTATTTGGCTTGTCAAACAAAAGAACCAACAAGAAATGGTGTATTTCAAAACTGCGTCCACCTTCCTTTGAAATCCACAAAATTGCTGCTTTTTGGATTTTTCTTTATTCTTGTGGTGTCACATAGTAAGGCCGGTAACAAGCTCAACGGAAAGCAGAGCACTGCCTTGCAGAGTCTGTATAAGGAGTTAAGTTGAATATGACCACTGATGGTAAAATCTCAAACAGTATCTCATTATCCTGATTTGCACTGTGCTCCTATTAAAAAATACCTGAGACCCACTGAGTCGGTAGTGAAATGTCTGGGCCTACCAAGGATTTGGGGCAATATCAAGATGGTCTACCGAAGGAGAAATCCAGGTGATGTTCCAAAAGGCATGTCCACTCTAATGTCTCCTTTTAACAAGCCACGATATCCTGCCAGAGAGGATCAGCTCCAAAAACTGTTTTTGCATTGTAAAAGAAACAAGCTCAGAGCAAATTGACATTTGGGTTTAGAATTGCATTTCAGGGAGAAAATAAGAGCAGCATGTAAAGAGAAAAGGGAGGAAGAGTGAGGAGGCTGGGAAGGCTTACTTGCTTTGCTACCTTACCCGAGCGGAGTTGCTTGATTCGCCCATTGCTGGTTGCAGTGTCGACAGGCAGGAAGTCCTTGAACCAGGAGATTTCGGGATCAGGGTTACCACTGGCAGCACAGAGCATTGTGGCTGTGCGGGCCTTTTCCACCACCTTCAGCTGCGGGCCCATGTCAATGGTTGGGAAGCCAGCTGGGAGGTGGTCTTCTGCAAGAGGAAAAAACACACAAGGTTAAAGAGAAACACTCCAGCGTAGCAATGGGATACACTTGCAGTGACAGCAGTGCCACCGTACAGCATCTGTGCCTCTGCTGGAAAACAGCAGCCTGACTTCCCTACTGAGAAGGTTATCAAGCCCTTAAAGCACATTACGCTCTATAATGAGCTTTCATTACACCAAGAGAAGCTTCCACTAAATTTAACTCGATTTAAATCAATTACCTTGGGAAACGTCCATAATTTTCATTGATACATAAGCTTCATCCATTGTTGTTAATAATTCAGTAAAAGCAGGTATTTGACTTTTTGTGGGAGGACTGAGTTGAAGATTAACAGACAAACATAAAGCCAAATAGTTTGAGGCATCTTGAAAAACAACAACTAAACAATAAAACCCCTCAGAAAGGTCCAGAGAGGCCCATTTTATCTTTTTTTTTTGACTAGCAACATTCTGTCACATTGGTAGGATAGACTGCAAATTTCTTACTCATGCCTCCAAATCTGATTCCGAAGGCTTTTAGAAACTAATGAATGCAAAGCTAATGAGCCACACTGCTCATGAGCCGCCTGGCCAGACTGTGCCGTGGCAAGCTCCTGGTGCATTTTCTGGGCTGTAGAGAGCAACAGAGGCATCTGAGAAATGGCCAGTGCATGCTCTGGCACGGCTTACTACAATACTGTGAAACAAAGCACCCCCTTAACTGCTAAAACCATTCATACAGCAGGTAGAAAAATAGTTAATTGGGTTTGCTGCTGCAGAGCACGCTCAGGTAGGCTGGGTGGAATACATTAGGCAGCCTTCACTGATAAGCCAAGGCATGCTCCAACATCGTCATTCAATAGCAGCTGCAGAACTGAGCTCATTTATTCATTCTGTGGCAAGATGTACTGTACTCTGCTAAGCCTGAACTGCAATCAAAAGAACATACTTTCGCAGAAAAAAAGAACTTGAGGAACATTAGGAAGCTTTTAAAGCACCAGAAACTCAATTATTTTCAGTATGTTTCTTTTTCCCCCACTTTAAGGAACCTTAAACAAACTTCTTCTTGGGCAAATCTGATTCTGCAAGGCTCCCAGCTCACTGCAGTATTTAAACAAACAATACCTTAGCATCTTCCCAAGTCCCAGAGGAGTCTGAACTTGCTGCAATCTGATTTTTCCTGCTATCACTGCACATCTGGAACTGTACCCCTCACTCCTCACAGGAAGATACTAGCAATAGGTCACCTCAGGTGCTTCCTTCTACCTCTACTGACACACCTGCAGCATGAACATGGCCTGTGGTAGCTAATCTTGCATACGTCTATCTAAGATCTCAAGAGAATTCTCAAGACCCTTGACTTGTTTGCAAATCAAGACTGTAGGACAAGGCAACATCTGCTGGGAACAAAAAAATGCCTGGGAATATCATTTAGATGAGAGTGACTATGAAGCATTCAAGGTTTTCTACAGGAAAAAAGGTTCCTGATGTTTACTAAAAGCACAAACTGTATTTTGTCTCCCTGATCGACCTCCTAAGAAACCTCTCTCATCATGAGCAAACATAAATGGAATTTTTTTTTTTTTAATGAAAGGTACTATGAAAACTAGTTCTTTTAAAATTTGCTCTCCATTGATTTTCAGAGACAAAAGGTACATAGAGCTTAACTGGAATGACACCAGCACCAGCATTCAATAGCAAGCAACAGAAGCACTCAATACTGAGCAACCACAATGTACACTCTCCTACATGGCTGAAAAGAAACAAAAGAAGGGTACACACAAAAGTACAACATGGTGTAGACTGAAAAGCAAAGGAAGATAGAGAGAAAAAACAGTAAATAATGACAGTCCCTTGGATTAAGGCCCAGTTTGCCTACAGTACAGCACTTTGCTATTTAGGGTATTGAAAACAGATGTTTACTCTGGGGAGGCTGAAACCCTGAAGTGATCTAATCTAATCACCACGATTACCATCGACAATCTTTTCTGGTTTGCACAAGATTTTACAAAGAATGCACTGAGCTAAGTATCACCTAGTTAACTTCATCCGAAGTCTGTGTGGAGGCTTAGCACACAGCTAAAAGCAAACGTGAAACCAGCATTTGTGCAAGAAATCTCTTCCCGTCTGCAGTGATCCCTGCCCATAGACAGGAGAGAGACCGGAGAGTCCTTCACAGTGTCTGATCCACAGGTACACGACCAGTCTGCTGCACTGGAGTGACTGTTCAGTCAAAATTAGCAGTTTGTGATGAGCCACAGACCAGTAGAAATGACACCATCTAACCTTGACTTCACGGAGTACAACAGAGAGACACTGATTACAAACACTCAGCAGCAAAGCTACCTCTGCTGTACTAGAACTGGCTCAAGCCTTTTCTAGACTCCAAAGCTCAATATAGCACTGCTCCCACACCATCCACCCCCTGCAAGACCATGTTATTACAGAGCCCACGTGAGAACACTGGGCACTCATCAGCTGAGCAGAGGGCACAGGTTACCACCACGTGATGATCCTCAGTACCCACACCCCACACTGTGCTGGACACAGACAAGCACAGCCAGCCATGCAAGGTTCAGGCAGTGCACAGGCTTTTTCCTCTTAACCGCACACAAGCCCCAAAACTATTGTGGCAAATGACAGTAGCAGAGAAATGGTGCATCCTTCACAGTCAGAGCCACAGCAGGTTCCCTGGGCTAGCACTGCTACTGGTACAGCTCAGTTTCCCTGCATGCCTGGAGCTTGAAACCACCAAAACTCCAGCAAGCAGTGCTGGCATGCCTGCAGCTACCAAGAAAGGATTTGCTTGATCCCTTGTCAATCAAATACAGAGGCAGCACTGGTGTTTGAGCAGCAGTGTGACTCCAGGACGCTGCAGTCCCAGCTCAAATCACTGTGTGATGAGATGCCTGGGGAAATCTGACAGCTGGTCTCTGATGACACCTCAGACACCCAGAGGCTGGAGTTCACCTGCTGTTAGTTCTGAGGTAGCTTCAGGGGACATGCACTGGGGACAAGGTCAGAACATCTGGGGCTCTAGCTCAAGGGGAGGACAAGCACCTTCTCCAGAGGTGGTCCAAGATGTACCTGTAACATCATGAAAGGGGGAACCTCAACCACTCCAGGTCTCCCCTGTATTGTGTGGTTCTGGCAGCCCCCCAAAACCCTCCCGGAAAAGAGTGGCTTTGGAGAAAACCTGAGCTGGTCACACCGCAGAGCACAGCCCAGAACAAGCCCACGCCCGCCCTGTCAGCAACACTCCTGTAGAGATAACGGGGCTTTGTTCCAGCCGGGCTTGGCGCTGCTGACTTCACCGGGATGGCGAGGGATGTGTCTGTGTTCAAACACTACAGGCGACGATAGGAGTTCAGAGCTGTTCTCGCCGTGCCTTGCCCTCAGGCAAAAGTCTAATCTAGGTATAATTATGAGGCTCAGTCATGCCTCAGCTCCTTTCAGCCCTTGCTCGCTGTACTAACTTGTCTGCACACAGAGCTTGTCAGTAATAGCCAACCTCCTATTCCAGCCAATACGAGGATACTCTTATTCGAGAAAATGAGTTTGTCAGCACTTGGTTTTATTCGAGGATAGCCAGTGTGCCTTCAATGCACATTAGAACAGGCTATGAATCTGCTTTCAAGTGCATACCACCGAAACCAGTTTTATTTCTGGGTTTCACGTACTTTCAGAATGCAGGCATTAGGTTAGAGCAACCAAAATCTAGGCACAACAGGATTTTTTGGGGCACTGCAAGCTCTAACCGCCTCCATGGACTACAGCAGCAATAGCAAAAATGACAGAGGAAAGCAGGAACAGAGGAGAGAAGCAGGAGGAAAGGAGAGGGAAATAAAAAGAGAGAAAAGAAAAAAACGAGTGGGTTTTGCAGTTACAAAGTGAAACTTGGAAAATGCACAACCAGGCTGAGGTCTTGCTAGCAGTAGTCACCAAGGAGACAGGAATGTCCCTCTGGTATCTAGCATGACAGCATGGGCAGAGGATACCTCCTCTCACTTGACAGCTCCCTTTGCTAATCTTCTTTCTGAGGTGACAGAAATCTAACCCCTGCTCTCATACAGCTCTTTTGTGCCACACATGTCTCATCTTTCAGGGAAAAGCTAAGGTAAGAAACCTTTCCCACAGCCCCACACTGAAGCTGAGAACTCCTTTAGAGCAGCTACAATTACGTGGCTTGTTCCCCAGCTCCCCAGAAAACTACCTTTCCTGAGGATGCTGCTGTGAGAGACATACCCCTCGGTGTGTCCTCATTTTCTGCATCACTCGAAATATCAAGTGATGATAAGGGACACAGAGGCAATTGCAATTTACGTCTTACAAGAAGCACGGATCAAGCCCCAGCATGGAATGGTGTGTAGATAACAGCTGCTTGCAAAAAAGGCCTGCAGAGGAGTCTGTGGTGAACACAGCTGTTGACAGCTGAATCCTGCAGGATTACCCCCAGGATTTTGCTGAAAACTTGTAATCTCTCATAGGACAGAAAAGTTGGAGGAGCTGAATATCAGATTGCTACCAGCACAAACACTGTACAGCACTCACTGGTCTTGCAGCCAAGCAGTTGTGTTTTGGGGGGTCATATCCTGACTCGGCACCTGTAAAACCTTCCCCCTACCACTGTGAATTTCCTCTGTGTCAACGTAGGAAATGGTATTTTAGAAATGATAGTGCAAACTGTAAACACGTTTATGGGAGTTATTTGTCACATTCTTCTTCCTATAAAAGCCAGGCCTGCTTACTATCACGAGTCCAATTGCTCACACTGCTGAGGGAGAGTTAAAAAATGATACCAAATATAATTTGAAAATAGGAAAAAAGTAGCTTTTCTATACATTACAGCTACAGCTGCGAGGTTGAATCTCTTACAATCTATCAAAACCACTGCCCCCCTGGAAGGGGTGTTCTCAACTCCTTTCAAGTGAGATATTGGGCCTTATCCCCACAGAGGGCTGGAAATGGCTTATCTGGGCCACCGGCTGCCACCAGCCTGCACCAGCTGAGAAACTTCCAGCCCAGCATCAATTTTAGGGTTTCAGTAGGGATGATTAAAACACAAAGCTGCTTTGTTCTCAATTCTGCCAGCTATCTGAAACCACTCAGGAGTATGTGGTGCTAGGGACAAGCCAGGAAACAGATTGAGGGCAGAGAGATCTCTGATAAATGTGTTTGACTGTGGTCAGCATTGCATAGGAGCAGGATACACATACCAAAAGCTATTTCACATGCTCCTTACCCATTCGGTGAGGCAGGCTGGGATCACACCCAGTTCACATCACCAGGGCTGAACTGAACCTGCCCAAATGTAGTGCTTTGATGCACTGTAACACAGGATGTTGCAGGGATAACCCTTGTCTGCTGACAGACTCGTACTTGATGGATCAATGGAATTACTCTGCAAATTTTGCAAGCTTCCAAGTCTCCCTTTGAGACACTGCCACGCATTAGCAAATGCAAAATTATCAGTGCAAGGACGATAGGCGGGTTAGTCGGCAATATTAACGAATGAAAGACGCAAGTCAGTAACATTGTAAGCACACCACAAAGCAGGACATCTGTTTGCTGAATAAACAGCCCCGATTCCTTCAGCATAGGTTACACAGCACAGCTATTCAATTACCGCAAGACAATCAAAAGCAGTCGAGCAATCCAGTGGCCCAGAAGAACGGCATCACTTTACGTGATAAGAAAACCCTGACATCGCTCTGCTCAGGTTCAACTGAAGCTGCACAAAGAACATTTTATCAGCCATTTTGAGGCAATGCTCTCTCTCTGCATCCTTCTTACACAAGTCCCTTAAGAGGTGAGCCACAAATATCAAAATTCATGGTCTCCAAAGGCTGCCCAGTGTTGGGCTACCGCCCTTGTGGGGAGCGGCAGGCGGAGCGCATTTGTGCGAGCTGGCTGCCGGAGCCAAGTCTCATCCAGGCTAATGAATACCCCCCTCGACATTGGCACCACCTTGTAATTGCCTAAGGAAAAGGTGGGGCGGTGAAACCAACCTGTTTCAAAGGCAGCAAAGTCTTAATTACTGGGTTAGTAAGTATAAAACAGTTTCAGGCATAAATTACAAACAGTCATCTATTGATGACAAGGCTTTTAATGACAAATCTGCTGGCACCGTATGACATCATGCCAACGTGACATGCTGAAACTGTATACTGAAAATGGGGAGAAGGGCACAGATGAATGGGTGGGTGTGGAAACAAGCTCCAGAAAGACTTCTCTGTTTCACGGTGTAACCACATGAATTACTGCACAAGAGCTTACAGTAAACAAAGTATTTGCTATCTCTTAGAAAGATCACAGCAGCAGCAAAACAGCTCACAAAAGAAGGAATCTGAGTCAGTTCAAAACAAAGAAAGTACTGTAAAGAAAATTCAAGAAAATACGAGACTAGACAAGGCAGAAGAGAATAAACTGTCAAGCAGATTCCTGCTCCAGGGGCTCACAGCGTGGGAGCTCACGGGACCTGCTTGTTCCAGAGGTTATGAGTCCATAAAACACCTGATGGAGACAGTGCTACCCTTCAAGTGCCAGAAGGGCACTGTTGACATTGTCCTCTCATGTCCGGACAGCAATTATCTCCATTTACAAGCTACCAATACTTTCTCAGTAGTGTAGGTGGCCATTCCCAAGCACCTGTTTATCTCAGAGGGGAGCAGGATGGCTTGGCGGAGGCAGGTGCTCCCAAGAGTAAGACAAAGCAGCGCCTCCCCACTTGCTCTGATGAGGAATCAGGCTGTGTTCCTGCCAAGTGCCTGCACTGCCTCTCTCCATGCGCGGTGCTAAGGTAACGCACAGTCACTGCAGCAACCTGTCCCCTCCCAGGGCCGAGCACCCCTCATCTGCCATGCACTGGCACCCAGTGCTCCCTCCCACACGGGGGCAACTGTGGTGCTCCAGGCTCGAGGGGGCACTGCATCCCAATGGGATGAAACAAATTGTTTCTCTCAGTCCTTAGATTTGCTGTTGTCCTTCAACAAACCTTCCTTCAGGCCTCATGATGCCTCTTGACCTGCCACAAGGAACTGGCCAGGACAAAAGATGATGCCACAGATGCGTGAAATTAGGAAATTTCCATTAGGAAATACATCCTACTTCCCTTTGAGAAGTACTGCAGCATGCCACTACCAAAGCCCTCCCTGGGTACACCAGACATGTTATCAGTCATAGCTACCTCTAAGCTTCTCACGGGATAACTAATCCAGTCTAGATCCAGGCTGGGACACAGAAAGAGCCTCAGCTCTAGACGCACTGATGAGGCAACAGTTGTCTCTCTCCAGCATGGCCCTCCCTTACGAACAGCCCCAGGGAAGGCGTGAGAAAAACCCCTCAGGGAAAGTTCCATCTACTACCATGGCCTTGCACTCCTCCGATCCAGTGTCTTCAGAAGCACTGCCAGATCTTCTGAGACTAGCCACAGCTTCAGTGGTGAAGAGGCAATTCCTCTCTCTCCTTCACAGATAACCTTGTGCTTGACACAGGCAACACAAAGATGATTACCAGCTGCTGAAGCTGACTCAGAGCAGAAGTAAGTCACAAACCTGGCCAAATTGGAGGTATGAACCCACAACCCACTGTTACAGTCCTAAGTTTAGGGATCTTCTAAGCAATAACAACTTCTGCCCTGTATTGTGTCAGTTGTGGAATTGGCTGCCAACTAGGAGACCTCAACCCATCCTGGAAGAAAACAATTATCTACCGCTTGATCAGATTAGATTGCAACAGTTAGAGGTGGCATTTACGAAATCCCTACTACCACAACATCCTTCTGTCAACCTGGCTACCTCTTCTGGCTTTCCATTCTGCTTTCCTCATGATGACAGTCACACTTGCAGCCTTGGTCCTAAACTCAAGTTTTTCCAAGACTGAGACCAAATATATCTAAAAAAATTAAAAAACTCCAGAATGAGGATTATAGCAGAAGCTTCTCTGCTCAGGCTAAACAAACTCTATGCCACAGGGCAGAGCTTCTCCAAGCTGATGACACAGCCTCACAGAGTAGTGGGAAGTGTGAGACACAGCCTTAGGATGTGAGGACCAGCCTGGACCTCCTGCTCTGAACCCAAGCCCACTACTCTGCCGCAAGCGTAAAGCAGTATCCACAAACAACTCAAAGCCAAAAAGACAGATCAAAACAAGCATTTTCATGAGAGACCAGAGAAACTAGTTGCTCATGTTAGTGAAGTACTAAAAAGAGCTTAGACTGTATGGCACTGAGAGTCATTTCAGGGTTCAGTGTATAGCATAGCAAAAAGTATATGAAGAAATGTCAAAAATGTGGATGAGGAAGAGCTTGCACAGAAATAGAATATATCTGCAAGATTCCCTGGCTGAGCAAGCACCCTTTTTTAAATCCTTGTTTGGTGAGAAAAAAAATAACTTTTTTATTTCCTCCCTCAAAATTACAGCATAATTTCAAGTAGGTAAAAATAGAGTTTTCTGGGTCATATCCAACAGCTGATAAATAAGGCTAGGCTCTTTCAGTAACTACTACCAAAAAAACCCTCATCAGCTGGAAGTATGCATTGAAAAAACTCACAAAAGTTCTTCAAACGCATGAATTCAGAAGGGTTTTGCAGCCAGCTATTAAGACTCCACTGTAAAGGAACAGTAAAAGTCGACCATGCTGTGCTTTTAGGGAGGACTGTGCCATTTGTTGGTACCAGCTGTTGAATACAACTGCCTGTAGAACTGTTTTTAAACCATTATTGCTTTTTAATATTTTATACTGAGAAATACAATCTAACTATTGCTACTGCACGTTTCCTTGTGACAGAATATATAAACACACTCCCACTAAAACACACCCAAAACTTCAATCTTTACAAGGAAAAGCATGGCAACAGCTCTTACTTGTAGTTGAAGTAATTTATTAACTCACTGCATTTTTCATACTACCTGCACTGATGTGAGGTGTTATTAGCATAGAGATTTTCATTTTTAAGATGTGCAATCAATAATGCATTACCATATGCCATTAAATCCAACGTGTGGTTAAATTAATGGAGCATTTGACTTTTGATCCATGTATGGTTGGTTGCAGTTCAGTGCAGGGAAAAGTGCATGAGAACGGAGTTAATCTGACAGCAGAGCTCTCCCACGCTTTCTAACATCAAGTTTCAGATTAAAGCGAAGCATTCTTGTTGCCACTCACCTGGAATACTAAATCTGTTCATTTCCACTTCACAGGCCAGAATGCAAGATTTTCGGTCACTTAACTCCTACCGAAAGGGCTACATCATGCTAAAATCTGATTTGCTTAGTTTCTGCAGCCTGTTGCATCACTGTCAATCCAGTGGCTTCTCCTTCTCTGGGGAACACTGCAGCCTGTTCAAAGCATCACTGGCCAGCAAGTCTCAAGCAAAAACTTTGATTAAGGATGTCAACAACTGGTGTGTTTTGACAAAATGTCCTGCTGAAAGTCTTCTTTTCCAGCAATTGTTCCAACATGCAAAAGAAAAAGCACTGCTCTTCCTTGCATCTAAGCTACTGAAAAAGTCAGGTATTCAGATAACACGGATGAGCAATGACTGCTGACTTTTTAAGGAGAGAACGACTTCCCTCCTGTCTTTCGCCCTCCCCAAGATCTCCAAACAAAAACCCTTGAGGTACTAGGTAACTGGAAGTCAGCAAAGAGCACAGGGATTGAGGACACCCTGTCAGTTTGCAGACCACACCAGGTTGGGTGGAAATGTCCATCGGCTGGAGGGTCAGAGGGCTCTGCAGAGGGATCTGGATGGGCTGGATTGACAGGCCGAGGCCAACGCGATGAGGTTCAGCAAGGCCAAGTGCTGGGTCCTGCGCTTGGGTCAAAACAATACCATGCAGAGCTACAGGCTGGGGACAGCGTGGCTGGAAAGCTGCCCAGCTTGGAAACTGAAACTTAAAGTTGTACTGGGGAGGAGCTAGAGAGTAGTTAGAGAAAGCACAAAACCACTCTACTTCTGGCATTCACAACCAGCCAGGGCTTCGAAAAGAGGACAAGGATTCCCTCTGCTCCCAAAGAATGTCCTCCTGAAACACCTTTTTGTTCTCTGATCTCAAAGACTGAAATGAAACTTTTTGGAGTCAACCTCCAAAATTGCCAAGCTATGGGATGGAGTTGCTCTGTGATGCTGTGAGACTTTGAATCCCAAAGCCAGCAATCAAGGTGTGTGGGTGTGGGAAAGGAGCATGAACACAATTCTTATAAAAGCAAGGCTCCTCTGAAGCCAACAAACTGAAAAGCATCAGCCCAGGTGCTCTGCTACCTCCCCATACTGCCTCTTCCCTTACTCTACACCTTTCCTCCAGCACCATCCCTTCCTGCCTTATCAATAGATTCTCATGCACGTGGCTCTGTCTGCCATTTCCTTACTTGTAGCAACCTGTGTTTTGAGCAAATGCTCATAAATCATATAAAATAGCTAGCAAAAACAGTACATAGAAGCAGTCCCAATAAAGGCCAATACAGTAAAACACAAATTAAATTTATAGTCCAAAGCATTATTTCTTTATAGTATTCAGACAGAAAATAACCTTTAAAAATCTCTAAGAAATATTCACATTTTGACATAAGGTAGCACTGTGACTCTGATAAAGTTTCTCCCATACCTTTTTTTCAGAGAAATTCTATTTTCAAATGAAACAATAAATGTGAAGTTTCAGTGGACTTTTTCTGTTGCAGCCAGCTCAGGCACAGAGGGTCTGCTACCATGGAAATCACTCAAGAACTGTAAAAACTGCTTTAATTTAACCTCAACACCAAACAGATCAGTGGTATGTCATCACTGCTTTCCATGCAGAAGTTTTAAAATACTCCATCACAGGAAATATCCTGGGTAAATAACTTTATTTACTTAGTGGAGCACTGACGTTTTATAAAAGGGAAAACACAGCCAGCCTTGACCAAAGACAGAAATATTCTCTTATTATGAGTTTCATGTCTTATGTTAAGCCATCGCTTTCTAGAAAATCCATTAATTGCACTGTCTCCAACTTCACTTTAGATGGAGACTCTGGTTACTCTAACAGTCTTTCAGAGACAGTAGGATGTAGAAAGGCCCACAGCCAAAGACTCACAGTAAGCCAATGGCTACATGCAAACACAAGTAAGACATTGTTGCCCGACAAGTGATGGTTTTTAATGCTGGGGTGATGTAATTGCTCAGAGTTTAACAGAGGACATACTCTTCTTTTTACAGATAGCAAGTGTTGCAGAGGCTCAATATCCTATTTACTGCTTTGCCACAACACCCATCTTTTCAGAAAGATGTGCAATAAAAGGAGTGGCTGACAATTTCAGCCAAGGTTTTAAACAAATCCCCAGTGCAGGCCCTCATGAATTAAAGAGCACGCAACAGATAAATGGAAAGCTGGCAGTGAAATCACATCAAGACCAAGTGGATAAAAAAAAATGGCACCACTTGGGTCCTGTGGTATTCATCTCAATATAACCAAATCAGCTGAAATTCCTTTTCCGTTCAGGGAAAATGCATTCCCTAACTTTAGACACATTTGCTGTTAGTCAAAGGCTCATTTTATCAAATGACTACTACAGAAATTGTGGGTTTCCCCCGCTTTTCCCTGGCAAGTGAGGAGGACTGCACAGTTTGGTAGCATGGGATTCTGACTTGCCAGGCGGAAGGTTGTGTTTTCTTTAAATATGGTCCCTGCTTTTTCCCCAAAAATGTTTCATCTGTGAAATACAGACCAAGAAAGCTACACAGATACCTGGATTTGGCAAGCTTCAGCTTCACTGTGCTGGAAAATTAAATTAAAGGAAGCTTTAAAAAGGTTTTTCCCCCTCTTGAAAATGGAAAGATTGTTGGCCTTGAAGTCTTAAAGACAACCTGCTATTTTCCAACTGCACTGTCATTCCAGCTTCTATAGGAAGATCCCTGCACTAGCTCCATACACTAGTGGCTGTACGGAGCAGCTTCCACAGTAGGTATTGAGATTTCCTCAATTCTTATTCTTTCTCATATGGGAAATCACATAAGGGGAGGGGGAAGAGGTAGCCACTGTGGACTTCTCAGGCTCTGCCCATGCAATTAAAGTCAAGGTTCAGGATAAACAGAACTGAGAACAGCTACAGGGGGACGCTGTGCTCTTGCCCTATCTGAGAATTGTTTCATTCCTGACTGACTGGCAGGCAGCATTTGATAGACAGGGGCTAAAGCTCCATGGGGTTGCAGGTCTCAGAAAATGATTACTGGGGGAATTGAGTGCATGAATTGGTTTGTCTCCCTTGCTTTGAACCATCTTTCCTTCTGCCCCTCACACACACACATGGCTACAACTGTTCCCGCCAGCCCTTTTTCGGTGTTTTGATGGAAGCTACGCAAAGCCTGGCTTGCAAGAGCTTGCAAGTCCTAAGGACTCTCCAGGCCCACATTTCCTTAAAACCCTCAGATGTTTACACAGAGCTTTACAGTTAGGGTGATATTACTGTGGTTTTTTTCCATTTCCTGGTATGTATGAAGTAGCCAGCCCTGCTGTGGGACGGGATGTGGCACCTCTGCCTCACCGTGCAGGTACATGCAGGGGTGACTGGCTGGCCATGGCTGAGCAGTCCCTCATACTTTCCCACGTTTTCAGCGTGAAGGTGTTGCGTTTGGAGCCACGCAGTCGCAGTACGTGCTTTTGTTGCTGCTGCCAACTCAGGAAACTGTTGCACATCTTTCTTTAACCCAGCTCAGGTTAGACCAGATTTTCCAGTACAGATAACAATTGTGCTATTTACATTTCATACACCTAAAGGGCAGGCACCCGGGCTTTGCTGGAGCAGATGTCTTAGAAGGAAGCTCAAAGACTGAAAAAGCATATAAAAGCCTCAGCAGCCTCTCTGACCTGCTCCAGCACAGCCCAGGTGATTTTGTCTGCACAGACTGCCCAAGCAGCTGACATGCACTGAGCTGCTCACTGCAAGGTGTCAGGAACGATAAAGCGATAGCACAGTCTGATTTACTGCTGGGCAAACACCGGCTGGCAGTGACCACACACAGAGGGGTCAGGCAGTGCTGTCCTTCATTAGCGTGTCAACCATCGCTGTGCTAACACACTCACAGATTAGAGTCCCAAAGCTGGATATGCGAGCATGCTTGGGTATAACTAATTGGAAATAGGCCCTGAATTCCTAATAACCTAAGTTATGGTCCCTGGGATTTATGCCAAATTAAAGACAATTAATTCTCCTCTCTTGATTATTACACACCTTAATAGCTCTGTCCTTGAGTTCAGTTCCATCCTTGATGTGCAGAGCCCTTTAGCTCAGTCTCTAAAATCTGATGTGCATGAAGAACGGTTAATAAGAAAATTGTGAATCAAATCCGAGTTACTGTATCAAAATCTCTCATGTTTTACAACAGCAAAAAACACAATTGGATTCAAAGCCTACTTCAGATCCTAGATTATAAAGGCATTTGCTGCATAGCCTCTGCACTATAGTCTTTAGAGGCCTTAAACAATTCCACGTTTCCCTTAAAGATCTTCTTTTAAAATACCACACAGCACTATATACAGATAATCAGGACTGTTTTCATTAAATGATTTCAGTGAAGTTCACTGGCTTTATTTGATATACAAAAGACTATTTAACCTTCTCCCAAGACACTCTACTGATGTAATTACAAGCAAGAGATGAGGCATGGCTTTCCCAGCTGCAACCACTAACAGAAAAGAAAACTTTCTGTAAGCAGAGGCCGCTGTAAGTCTTTCCTAGACGATGTCAGAGGCAGGTATCTCCTTGCAGATAAAAATAATGTGAATCCTTATTTCCCCAGCTGACTATACAGTGCATATGCCACAGGTGTCATGACAATTCAGCTGGAGGAAAAGTGCTGGCACTCCTGCCTTAGGCAACCTTCATGCACCAAGCAAACAAGACTGTGCGTCCCTTTTCAGAGTATCAACAGGAAACCCTGTGCAGGGCAAACTGTAATGCAGCCCTAAATACATAGATGGGATTTTCAGAGCTGATGGGGTGCCTGGGACAAGGGGACACCCTTGCGAAGGACAGAAGTGCAATTGGCTGAATCCCAGCTGCTCACTTTCACTGAGCCAACAACAATACAAAATGCCAGGAGGAGACACCCTGCACAAGGAGTCTCTGATGGTGGAGATGATCACGGGGGCCTCAGACTCCTTGGGAAAATACCATCTTTCCTTTCAGAAAGGGGTTTTTAGACCCATGACCTGCCTGAGGGAAAACAAAGCAGATCCTCATCCTGTCTGTGAAAACCAACACAGTCCCAGTCTTCTCCAGACAGCACTCAGTTCCTCGTGACCAGACCCGTGGCTCAGCATCTGGAGGAAGATCTCAGGGGTTTCTCTAGGAGACAGAAATGGCAAGGAAACCACAAACCCATGCAATCTGAGCTGCCTGCTCTTGAGGCTTTCGCAATGCAGACAGGGCTCTCAAGCAGACAGACAGGCAGCTGTTGGGATTTTCACCACATCTCCCCAACAGCAGACATGAGGCAGATCTCTACAGAACCCATGCATTCCCCGTGACAAAGTAGGAAGGGAATGTCCCAGAAAAAGCCATGAATGTTGCCATCTGAGAGCTGAAAATCCCATTTCTTATTGCCTGTTGAATCCTTGACCCAAAGCTAATACAACTCTCCAAAACATTTCATTTCCTAGGTTTCTTCTCTCGTTTTTGCTGAACTCTGCTCAGCAACATAACTGATTCCACGCCTTGTGACAGAAACAGGCATCCTAAAATAATGGAAAGAGCTAGGGAGAGAAAATATCTAAGGTAATGTAAGGCAGGGAGAGCAAGGAAGCTCCCCCTCAACATGTGGCTCATGAACAACCCTGGTTTGCTACAGAATGGCAAATCAACATAGTTCGCCTGCCCACACATTCAAGCAGCAAGCAAAACCAGAAAAATAAATGAAGCACGTGAAAATAAAATTTTTATTTGGTACCATGAGGCAACATTACACTGGACAGTCTAAAATTTTTTTTCAGAAAGGTCAGAGAGCCCTCTTATTAAAACACCTGAGAAACCCTGGCTGGGAACTAGGGCCCTACCAGCCTGGGAAGCTCAGCCACCACAGGCATAAGCTTTGGACCCAAACCATGACACATCGAGCACAAAGGGTTGATTGTCCCCTGCAAACCACCTGCAAACAGAATAACAGCATCATCTTACATTTACACTGAGAAGAGAAATTAAATTAGCAAGTAGATTTTGATCATGAAGTGACCTTTAAAAATGACTGAGAGAAGAAAACATTAACCTCCATTATTTGTTCTGATACATATCCCTCCTGAAGGCAGCTTTGTGTGCAAAATATTATTGCTAATTTTATTTCACGTTTTCAAACTTATTTTAAGAATCTACGATAACTCTTATTTTCTCATTTTTTCATAGACAAGCTTTGCTGTCTTCTTTCTTCATCTAAGCACAAACTGGGAAAAGTGCTGTGGCTGAACTTAAAGAAACCTGGACAATTTTATGATATTTAATAACATTTGTAGTTACAAAGGCTAAAAACACTAAGGGTAATGAAATCACACACTCTGGTGCTTAACGTATTCTCCTCCCCTCATGCCACACGCTGAACCGTGGAAACAGTCCACATCAGTATGAGAAGGAGAAAACACACTCTCCTTGGAGACACACACAGGGGCTGGCCACGGCTGGAGGTCAGCCTGGGAGTCAGAGCCAGCCGGACTCAGGGCAAGCGGCTACACCCTGCAATCTCCTCTCACTCAGCTCTACTTATGACCAACATCAACACACTCACAACTATGGCACTCGTTGCACAAATCTTTATGAGTCTTCCAAATGAAAGTGGGCTTTTCTTTCTTCCTGCCTTAAGCGGGTTTATGGAAAGACTGCCAAAAATTGCACCTGGCTTATGGCTTCCACAGCATTTCTTTTTGGCGCCCTCACTGTACTTCTTCCTCACTTAAATAAAACTGCAGAGATTATGCAGAATTCAGGTCTGCCTTGTGACAAGCTCTTTGAAAAGTCAATACCATTTAGAATCTGCTTTGACCTTGCATTTAGAAAGACATAATATCATGTACAACTCCATCCTGCACACAAACTCCCTTATTCACGTGTCAAGAAAGACAAGGATTTTGACTGCTAATGCCTTCTTGTCTTTGCATGCGAGGCCAGTTTTGCTTATATCTCAAATTAGGGCAGGTTTGCACTTTCAAAATTTGGTAACCTTTTAAGGTAGCTATCTTTATTTAAATTTAAAGCCTCCCAAAATTTGCAGTGTAATCACTGTGCTGTAGACCATGAACCATTTATTAGCATCATCTCTAAGCCATTTCATCCTTGCAAAGGTTTCAGACATTGGATGTCCCATGGCCACTTATTCTTTTGCCTTTCATATGTGATATTTTAAGTAGTTAAGCCTGAACGATCTACCCTGTTATGAGGGATGGCACACAGAACAAGATGACAGTCAGGTTGTACCAGATGAACCAATAATCCTTTATGAATCAACAAACTTCTCAGCACAGATCTGAGGTTCCAGCAGTTTTTCCACTTCCTATGCACCCAGTTTAAATTTTCTGGGGTTGCATTTCTTTTCCACTGCCTAGCTGCATCTAGCCCAATCTCTTCACTCTACTGGCCCTATGTCTATCTCCACAAAAGTTTTGTTGGGAATGTCACAAGTGCGACAGCCCTTTGCTGGGCTGTCTCTCGGGAACATATACCTGCTTTTGAAACAATCCTGCTCTGGAAGACAGCATTTCATCTGGATTTGCACCTTTCTGGACCAGTCTTTCTAGCTATTTATCCAGTTACTTATCACCAGCTGCATCAAATGCAGCAGCATGTAATGAAAAAAGGCATTAAAAATATTGTCCAGTCCACACCATCTGCTTGTAGATCTCACTATTCCTACAACCATCTCATTGCCATCTATATTTTAGTCAACAGATCAAGGACTGAAATCTCATATATTGTTACTACCTCTACCAACAGGAAACACGAAGTTTCCACATTTGTGCACAAGAGGCAGGGAGCAGCCCACAGGAATGTGTCTTGAGCTGTTCAACCGGGCCTCCGGCTGTGGGGATGGAGAGCGGCCATGTCCCTGTTCGCCAAACTCAGGAGGGGCTGGAGCCCTTTGGTAGAGTGCAGAGCAGATATTTCTAGAGCTCCTGGAACTAAGCAGGGGTGTAAATAAAAGTACAAGCAGGCAGGGAAAATTAATTGCCTTGGAGGGTGTGGGGACATCCTGTGAGCAGAGAATGTGCTCCACAGCTCGGAGGAGTCAGGCAGGTCCCTGTGCACCTCCCATCTGTGGGGAAAAAAATCTGCTGTTCCTAGTGTGGAGTGGAGAGGTGGCAAACACTACTCTGAATGTTTGGAGCAGGTTGCAACAGGCTGTGGCTCTGGTGGGACAGGTTTGTCAGCAGTGCCTGAACTGCCTTCCCTGACAGCTCCCCGCAAGGCTGATCTCCTGAACACAGAGGTGTGGAGAGGTCCGGGAAGGGAGCTGGTCCCCCGCACGCCCCGGGGCTGAGATCAGCGAAGGCAACCAGCTGCAGCATGCCACAACCAGGTGGCTGCCAGCACTTAGTCTTGCCTTTGTATTAGCATTGGACTAAGTGAGCTGATCAGGTGAATGATGAGCACCATTTGTCAACCAACCTGCAAAGCGTGCCGCACCCCCCCTTGGTATGGAGGTGCTGGAGGCTCTTCCCAGGAGCGTGCTGCAATCCCGCCTGCTGCTGTTTTGTGACGAGCTCCTCGTAAACTTGCCCATTTGCAAGCTGCATGCAGCACAAGGCATCGCTGCAAACTCATAATTAAATTCATTACTCCATACAATTTTAAGCCATTCTTCAAATAATTACAGTAATTTGATAAGCAGAAATCACATAAACCTGCTGCAGTTTTATCTCTCCCATTTGCTGTCTGAAGGAAAATGTGAGTAATTAGTCGGATGATAACAGTCCGGGTTATGCAAGCAAAACAAAATTAATATGATCCTTACTCAAAAAACTCTAAAAGAAAATGAAACCGATGACTTCTTAGGCAGCGTGGGGTGGGAGCGAGGGGAACGGCAGCAGCCAAAGGGAGCGGGAGGATGGCAAGGCTGCACTGGTCACACTCCCCATGCCGCTGTGCAGGCGGGATGCTCTCGAGAGCTGCCCGCCGACCTGCAGCTATCGCTCCTCTCTCCCGGGAAAGTCACGTCAGGTAACCTTGGTAACTCGAAGGCAGGGGAGGCGGGAGGCGAAAGCTTCCTGCAATATTCACGGGACCATGACAGAACATTCATTAGCACTCTAATGTCAGGAGGAATCAGCAGCCCGGGTGGCCGTGCCCGCCCCACTCTGCTTCTCACCTTGTTTATGAGGTTCCTGACCTTTCCTGCTACGAAGCAGCAAGTCGGCAAACTGCAGCTCACGGCACGCTGGGGCGTGGGGAGGATGGAGCAATGAAAAATTCACACCTGCTGGCATCTCCAGTGTGCTTGAACTCACAAATCAGGAACCAGGGAATGTACAACATGCAGCATCTCTCACAGGCCCTGGCTATCCTTTGGGCTCACCTATCAGCCAGGCTGCCGAGGCAAATCCACTGCAGTCATGAACACTGCAAGTGCCAGTGGCTCATCATGATGTGGCCACAAGGACAGTGCCAGCACCCTGCTTTGCAGCAGGGGAGAAAAGAGATAAAAAGAGGTGGAACTGGAGGCTATGAGTATGTCGTGATTAGCACAGACCCCAACTCCCTGGGTGCCTTGTGTCCTGCTCTGTCCACATGACTGCAAAATCAGAGCTGGAGATGGCATAAGTCCTCTCTGCACACCCAGACTCTCTGAACCCTACAAGACAACATTAGGTGACTAAAGAGTTAACAAATCCAAAAAGGCCAAGGATGAGTTTCACTAGAGATAAGGGAACATGGAGTATATACTAGGCTGAAATAGAAATGTGGCCCGGCCGCAAGATCAATAAAGAGGAGAAGGCCAGAGCTGTGGTTACTTGGTGCTTGGATTAAGAGCTTCATCGGGTTTCTGCAATCAGATCTGATGATCCCACTGAAGGAACAAAGGGAAGGCTCCAGGCCCTCATTTTAGAGAAACAAACGAAGAGTCATCAATTTTCTGAAAGTGACTTTATGCCTCGTTAAGACCCATCTAAATTATATACAAGATGACTTCCAAGTAATGGAAAAATGAATCTGCAGACAGTTCTTTTTTTTTTCCTTTTATTTCCTCAAGGATGTGTCTCCAGCCAGCCTGAAACCAAATACTTGTTTTGGGGAGAAAAATTCCCATCCCTACAGGGAGATATTTCAAAATGAGCACTTCAGTTTTAAATGCAGCTGCACCTTTCACACTCCCCTTCTTCCCCTAGAGCTTTTAGCACCCTGGCCAAGAAAAGCGATTCAAGACCTAAGCACCGCACATAATAAGCAATTTACAAACTGAAGCAAGATTAGCTTTAAATACCAAACTTTCCAGAGGAATTGATCTGAATGTGGCAGCCCCGTAGATATTTTAATATCTTTTAAAAAAAAGATCTTAAAATGAAAGGAATTTCACATCCTTAATTTGGAAATAAAAAAGAAATTCCTGAGTAAACAAGTTCAATGCAACATCAAAAGGGGAGGAACAATACACTGGGACAGAACCCCACACGTTCTTTTGCCTGTGTTTTACCAGCTGCTAAAATTAGAGTCAAATATGAGTGCACAAAAGAAAAATGTATCACAGAGACTGCATCTCCTTCCACCACACAGCCATGGCCCATGACCTTTGACAGGGTGCTGGGCTGACTTGATGGCTGTCCAGGTGCTGGTATGGCTCTGCTACTGCCCTCCATCCCCAGAACCACAAAACACCCTGGGGACAGGCATCAAATCCTCCTCAGAAAGCTGAGTCAAAACGAAGTCATCACCAGGAAGGATGATGGATTCACTGCTGCTTGGGATTTTTCAGAGGAGATTAAAAAAAATTGTAAAAGATTTTTTCACTGCTGGAGAAGCTGCATCCCTAGAGGACATGTGTAGAAGAAGTTTGGGCTCTTGGGCCAGAGTGTGCCACCTGGGCTGTGAAGCCAACGCAGCACCTGCATCACTGAGCGGGCCGGAGGCTTCTCATCAATTCCTGTAGCCCAGGGCTTCCAACAACTGCTTACTTTGCTCAGGGAGGAATTTTATTTGTAGTGTGCCCAGTATTTTGCTTCCTTCCCAGCTTACCTTGAAGCAGCAGACAGCAGTCATAGCTATATCATGGGAAGAGTGGGGGGTGGGGTGGCATCAGGAATGATCCCATGAAACCTGTAGAAAGCTCAGGAATCAGAAACAGTAAAAGACCTCCGAGGAGAAAAAGCAGATGGAGCCTGTGGGAGAGGAAGAGCTGCTTCCCCACCAGAGCAGCCCAGTGCAGCTTGCAGGGATGGCACGAGCCCCTTGAAAACAGCCCCCTTGCTTCATGGGGACCTCGGCATGAGCAGCTCCCCTGAGCCTTCCATTCTCATGGGATGGATTGCTGCACAAGAATAAGACTGTGTGTACCACAGGACTATCTGGTGACTGTCTGAGATGTGAAGACATTGGGATAGATAACCTAATCTCCCTTCTGATGTCATGCGACTAAAATCTCAAGATTCTGCTGTTGTAGTGAAACTGGCAGCAAACTCTGCTATTTCAGCTGTGGGTTTCCACTGGGGTCTGTAATCAATACGAACAAATCGGGCAGCAGGAAACAACTGCTGCCATTTGGGCTGCTTTCACCAGATCTGATCCTGTGTGCTTGCCAGAAAACAGTTAAAAGCCCCAGCCTGGGTGACAGCAGCGAGTCCCGGCAGCCCTGGGGCACGGCCACACTGCCGCTGCCTCACACACTGCTGGCCCTGTCACTGCTGCCGGGCTGGCAGGGCAGCTGGCAGAGCAAGGCAAGCCTGCAGCGCTCCACACATTTGTCACAATTATTAGGGATTTATGAGGACAGGGATCATGTCAGCTGTCTGTAATTTCACTCTGAATGATACCCCTCTCCATAGGTGGCAGTCTCTCAATTAAGCCACCCTGTGGGGAGAAAGGGAGATTGGATGTCAAATGCCTCTTTGACAGACACCTCACCTAAACAAGCTCTTTCATGCAGTTCCCAAACGGTGGCTGGGGACCTTGGAGTAAGTCAGTGTCCAGTCCTGCAGGAAACCTCACAGCCTTGTCATGGGATGGCTGCTGGTGACCAAAGACTTAAGCCCAGCCTGCTGCAAGTGAGCATGTGCCCCATCTAAGCCATGCTAGAGAGCTGCACAAGTACTAAAACCAAATGAAGAGTGCAGGATCTGCCCTAGCTGGCTGTCTTTGCAAAGGACTGGCAGCTGCAACTACTGGTTTTACGGGAATTGTTGCCTATACAAACCTCCAAGCCAGCAAAAGCAACACCCCCAAAAGTACAGCACAAAACACTCTGAAGAGGAGGGATACCATGTGGTAACAGACACATTTAATTGCAACACTACCTGCAGCTGCCCCATGTACACACAATCCAAAACTCACAGTGCCCTGTTTTGATTTGCCTCATACCAGTTTGTACCACAGCAACACAGCAAGTGCTTTGCTCCCTTTCCCAATTACAAGGACTTAGCTCTTGGAATGATACCCGATTGTAGGCAATGACTTTTTGCAAATGTAACAGCTCATCTTTTCCATACTTGAAACCCTGAAAATCATCAAGAAGGAAGCACTCCAGGGAGAATACATAATGCAGTGGGAGGCATGGCATGCACCTCTTTCTATGAAACTGCAATCCTAAGTCTTCACAGTTCACACAGTTCCATTCATTGTACTATAGAGGGACTTTTTTGCACTAGCAGAAGTCTGGTGCAATTCCTTTCATAATCATCAAAAACCTCTTGAAATTGGTGTTTTTAACAGTTTTACTAGATTGGCTAACGTTTCTGTTATATGGCATCACAGTAATTCTTTCTGCAGGGCTACATACTAAGGAATAGAATAGTACCACTATTGCTGCTCTTTGGATCATTAAACTCCTGTCTTTTAAAGCAATCAATTCTTGCTGATTCATGTTTAACTTTTCAGAGATGATTATATGAATTCTTATTACCCATTATTTCATGTGTGTTTTCAACAATCCTGAGTTTAAAGAGGACATCAGTATTACCATAACCTCCCATGGGATACTCATTTGAGGACGTTAATTTTGAATGCTCTATAGCACCTACAGCAATCCCAAAATTCACAGACTGTATTTCAGTGGTATGTATCTACCCATGGCGGTTGGCCAGTGACTCCATATTTATGACTAATTAACCGCACTGTTTTCAAGCGGAAGAATCACCTAGTACAAAGTACTAAGCAGAACTTTTGAAGGGATTCTCAAGTCAAATAAATGCATATCTTGGAGTTAGAGAGAAGGTTGCAAACTCTCACAGCTTTCCTAGAAAACGATCTCAAAGCATTCTAGCTGAACTCTTCATTTAGCAATCTGTATTTGAGTACTTCTAAGAGACTGGCTGTCTATATTTAAAAATATTCCTGACAACTCTTTTTTTGAAGCTGAAGGTGCTCTAGAGCATCCCTGGCAGAGAGAACTTATAAACTGCGGTGAGGACACAGAGAAAGCTTGCAGAGTTCACAGTGCAGGAGAGGGAAAGCTGCTGTGCTGAGGCAGCACACGCAGCTTATTAACCCCTGCACATGCAAAGAGAGTGGGCAGGACTGCCAGTCCTGAGCAATGCACAGCTCTGTATGAACAGGGGTTTAGGATGTGCTACTGCCTAACTCAGCTTCCACTCTTCGCTGCTGTGCATCTACAACAAAGCTGCTGCTTTCTGTCCATGGAGCATATCCTCAAATGCCCAGGGAAAACTACTGCCCACTACGCGTGCTCATAAGGAAGCCGGGGCTGTGGTTACAGTAGATATTTGCAGGTGTTACATGGCTCTCTAAAATGTATTTTAAAAAAAAGTCAGTTACGTGTGTGCTGTCTTTACTGACAGATTTTCAAATTTTGCTTGAGCTGCATATGGCTCTGTAAAAAGCCATTCTTTTCTAAGAATCCTGGCTTTGACAACCATAGTCCAGATTTTAACACTGCACACAATTCAGCCACCACAGAAATTTGTGCTAATGAGGAAATGTGCCACTGAACTGTACCATTTTACATGGCAGAAGGAGGGAGAGGAGGGAAGATGCAGAAGGTCTAGGCAAGGCACCAGTTGAAAGAAGAACTCATAAGGACGTGCAGGCTAGGCCAGATGGCTCCCACAGGCCTAAAGTCCACAACAGTCTCAAAGATGCTCTTCAGCTCAGAAGGTGGAAATGGCCATAGCTGCCAGTTTGCTTCCCACGCTCTCCTCAGTGGGAACAGACCGGATGGGAATACAATTGACTGGATTCGTTTGGTACGTCTTTAAACATCTTTCTGGAGAGAAAGAGTCTAACTAGGCACCAAGCTGAAGTAACTCAGCAGCTACACCATCCCAGTGACTGTGCACAGATAAGCTGATTGTCATGCCAGCAATGAGGGAGAAAGTCTCAATACGAATGCAGCCATATCAATCCCCTCCAAAACTACACTCACCACATCTGATTACCAGAAAGCATTAAGTCATTATGGAAATGCAGACAGAGGTAGAAAGTAATAGGGTCCCCACAACCTTTTTTTTTTAGTTTGTTTTGGTTTTCACCTTGAAGGAAAATGACAAAGATTTATGGTCAGGCAACTTTACAAGCACAGTATTAGGAAGAAAGGAATTTCATGTTTCACCTAAACCCCTCTAGGCAGAGCTGGCATTAGGCTGAAGTGAAGTATGCCACATGCCTCAATGGGAAAAAAGCAGATGGTGATAATAAGAGGTAGGATATTTCTGCTTCCCGTCTCTGAGTGCTCCATTTACTCTTAACTAGATGTTTCCTGCTCAGTGCAGCAGATACTGCTCCTGCCTGAGCACGGTCAACTGACCTGAAACACTGAGGCAAGTTCGTATCATGGGACCACTGAGGTCTGGGTCTTGGTTCCACCAAGCGTGAAAACGACCCTAACATCTTTCTGTGGTTTTTTTAGCTATAGCTACAAGTAGTAGGAGACATACAATAATTTAATGGAAATAGCCCGATAATGAGTAATGACTGCAGGAGAAAGGGTGAGCTTTGTGTTCTTAACCTAAAAATGGAACAGTGACATGGTAGTTATGAGCCATTACCAGAGGAAAAAGGAACATATCAAAATTCGTACCTGACAACTGAGGTTACTGATATGCCAAAGAAGGCAGTCAGTGTCAAATAACCTGAAAACAACCCTGCTGGCACAGGCTTACCTTAGCCCACAGCAGTGCTCCTACAGGCCACCTAACTCAGGTGAGCAGCTGTGCTTTTGCTAACTGGAGCACGAGTGGCAGGAGCCAACGAGCAAAGTTAGGCTCCTTGCACCATCTGTTACCTGTCAGGTTTTCCACAGAGTTTGTTCTAGGAGAGTGTGTAACTGGCCAAGCTGGAGGATGGATCCTTTAGTTAAACCTTTAGTTTATGCCAGATGTGCTGGCAGCTCTGTGCTATGTTTTCTTTTCCTCCTAACTGACAGTTGAGGAAACCTGACAGCATTTTCTACCAGCTGCAGCATTGCAGCTACACCATTTCCCACTCTCAGGGCTGCCAATTTCTCTCCAGTAAGCTTAAGAAAAAGTCCTTTCCTGGGAAAATGATGACATGTGAGCCCTGCATACATGTATCCCATCTATCCCTGCTCTCCTTTCCTGAATGAGCTGTTTTCAGTTATGTTCCATGTCAGTGGGATGAGAATTGGGGTTTGCTGATAGTGGTCAATCTCTGACAGAATACGGTCTCAAAACTCAGCCTCTCCCTTTACTATGACTTAACTGGGAAGTCCCAAACCAGCACCACACACTGTCTGTTTTACAGTGACCTCCCAGGACCACTACTGAGCCAGTTCCATGGCTCACTCTCACCTGAAACATGAACATCCACTCTGGATATCCCGTTAGTACTCAAGGCAGGCTGATCCAGCAGTGTGAGTTTTAGCACAGTTACCATCTTTCTGGGACCCCAGAGCAGGGACCTGCACTTTTACTGTTGAGGAATTTAAGTTGCCATCCAACGCAGAGATGAAATTGCAAGATGGACCTAGTCAACCCTGTGATCAAAGCAGTGTGCCTACAAAGATGGAAAGAATTATTTGCTGCTAATTTGTACGATTGCTTTCTGTTTTTTCTCCATGCCACCCCAGTGGACGTTACTTACTGATAAGCACAAATTTCATTTCGTCAACACTTCAAAATAACCCGAGCGAAAATCAGTTCTTTGCTGCTTTCAAGGAGAAGATCTAATGAGAAGCACAAAACTAAGTGAATCCAGAAATTACCTGGTGTATTTTCAGGTAAAAATTACAAGACCACAAAGAGTATTTGGTCACCTTGCCTGACCTGCCATGGCAAATTTCATGCAGCAGCCCTTCACACTCACCTTGTGCTCTTTTTCCACGTATGCTGGGCTGAAAGGTCTTGCAGAAATGTGTTCAGCGTCAGGTAACATCAAGAGGGAGAGAAACCAATACTTCCAGTGGCAAATCAGCCCCACTGCTGGAGATCTGAGCCTTATTTCTGCTTGACTTTCTCTGGTTTCAGATTACAGCTATTGATTCTTGTTCTGGCTCTGTCTGATGGATTAAACAGCCATTCCTTGCAGCTAGCACCTTCTCTCACTTTAGGCACTCATACTCCACAAATATTTCACCTCTTGCTCCTCTCTCTGCTAAGTGCAGCACATAGAGCTTCAAGTCTTTTGTTGCATGAAATATTTTTCCATTTGCAGGTTATGTCTTGTGGCCTTTTACATATCCCACATTGTAGTTAGGGCCTGCATTCCTCGTTGTCAGAAAAAAATACGGGCATGTGAAACATTTGTTATTGCACTTGTCCTTAGGGTAACTCTGGGCAGTGGAACAAAGAACAAGAACCATCTCCTAAACAAAATCTGTATTTCTAGAAAGAATGGCTGACCTCTCACTCTCATTTGTACTTTCTTCCTTCCCAGCACCAGCTTAGCTCTTCTGTCCCCATCTTCTACAGCTCCTACACATACTCAACATGCACTTCACATATAAATGAGGCTCATTCGAAGACTGGGATGGAGAGCAGTCCACGCAAGAAAAATCAATTATAAGCCTAGGTCTATTTCTGACAGTTTGGTCTTTCAGAGAAATGTTTAATGATGGTATTTTTAATGAAATGTAACAAATATAATTCTTTCTACAGCAATTTTGGTTTTTATATTATCAGTCCTGGCAGGATTTCAGGAGTGGCTAGCCATGGTCATGGTGCCAGCTCCTTGTCCTTGTGAGGTGAGGAATGGCTTGTTCTTGGTTGTCATTAGAAGAGCATAATGTTACATTTGTATAAGCAACATGAGAGGAGATCAGTGTTTGTTATTAATGCCCATCAGGCCTCTGCAATGGCTGAGGCGAGAGGACAGTCTGACCCTGCTGCCCACACTGGAAACCAACAAAGCACCCCTGCAAGGAACTCTCAGGGGGTGCCAAGTGCAGCTGGGAGGGGGCACAGTTCAAGTACTGCACAGTGCTGGTGACAGGGGACATCCAAGCACGGGCATGTTTGAAACCCCCATGTTTGACCTGCAGTGTGTCACAGTGCGAGAAACCAGCTGCAGCCTCTGAAGATTTTCATCTTGTCCTGAAGCTTACATCCCATAAAACATAATGAACCCCCAAAACATATCCCACGTGACAGTAACACAGCATGCTTAGGAGAAGGAGGAGGGATCATAATAAAGCAGCAGGCTTTGTACTTGTGTTTATAGGTTTCAGAGAGATATGGGAAGAACATTCAGGTGTACGGCGGAGTCCAGGAATGACAGGTAAGCTCTGTGCCCAGGACACCACAGCTACAGGCAAGATCTACATCAGTGAACGAAGCAAAGGCTGATCGTACCGGCACAGACAAAGAACTAAGAAAGTAAGAGAAACAATTTACTGGAGAGGAGAAGTGGTATGAGACCTTTGAGTGCAGGGCCCAACAGAGCAAACTGCATGAGAAAGGTTAAAGAGAACCAGAGCAGCATCGAAGAGGCACTGATGACCTCCTGGCAGCAGGGGAACAAGCCTCTACTCCACTGATATCTTGATTATAATGGCAACTTTGACCAAGACAGACTCTTAGTCTCACTTTCACACACATTCAGCGTCTGAAGGAAACACTGATTGCAGAAAGACTTAAAACTGTTCATCCCCTCTCCAATTTCTTCTGTTGAAATTAGCCCCAGGTTCAACAGAGACGATGGAGACAATATGCAAAAAGAAGGAAGGAACACTGAGCAAAAATCTAGCAATCAGGATTATGGTGACAACTTCAGCCAGTAATTAGTAAAATGGAATGCTAATTATTGCTACTCCCCTCTTCCTTTCACCATAGCTCACACAGCTGTTCATAAATTGATAACCATAGAGATGAGCATGAGCTGAGGCTGGGTAGTTGGTTGGTATTCACACAGTATCAAAAGAACACATTTGCATTCTTTGCCAGAAGAATCAATTTACCTTGATTGATGATTGAACTTCAATAAGTTCTTTAATATTTTGGTCATTAACTGTGATGCTGTAACAGTGTCACCACCAGAGTGCTGTTGTATTTCACACCATGGCTCTTATTAGCTGCACTCTGTAATATGCTTGAAGTTCTAATTGAGCCCTTTTAAATATTGATAATCAACGTATCTCAAAGATAATCCTTCAAAACAAAGCTCAGGCTGCCCAGAATGCTTTATGAACACAATGATTCCTGTCATTGGAGAGGCTGGACAGTGCAGGTAGATGCACAGGGTGCTGCTAAAAGCAGCAAAGGCCTCCTCCTCACTGTTGGTTTTGTCATCCGTTCACTTCTCCCCAGTAACACTGAAACATTGCTTCTGACTACAAACCCTGCTCCTGCTTCAAAACGACCTGCAGTAATTCCATTTTCCCTCTTAGTAACATTTCAAAATGAGATCAGCAGTAATACTTCTCTTTATGCATTGGGCTAAATGTAGGCAGACCTAAAACAACCTGCCTGATGATAGACATACGTCTAAAGGCAAAGAGCTAGAGGCACTTAAAGGTGCTATAAAAGGAAATTAAAGAAAAAAAAAGACATTGGTATTTTGCAGTTGAAAAATAATGGAAGAAAATAAAGAAACAGTAGTTAATGCAAACAGCAAAAAGAATCTTCAGGGTTCCAGGCAGCTCCACTGGAGTTACAACAGCAGCCTCAGCACTAGGCTCCTGCCCTGCCCTTGCTCTTACGCTGCTGAGCTGTGACACATGGACTGTTTACCATAATGAGAAAGCATCAAGCTGTTCCTGCTACAGATATGAATGCCAGTGATGCAAAATCTGTCCCTGCAGAACATCTCCTGTTTGAACTGGAGCAGCATAGCCCAAGTCTATCAAAGTTGAACCCTGGCCTAAAGCCATGGCAGATAGCTCAGGCACTGCTGCACTGGGGTAACTCACAAGCGAGGTAAACCAGCCCATGCCTATCTCCACACTACCAAAACAAGATCCTTTTTGAGAGCCAGCAGAGCCTTTGTGTACTGAGCCACATCATGTGGTGCAGGTGTATCCTCAGCTTTACAAGGATACAGCCTCCAGCCGCACACGAGCATGGCAGGAATATGAAAGACCAAGAGAGAAGCTGCTAACATTTCAATGCTGCGTTCAGAGGTGAGACAACTAATGAAACTGAGACAGCAGTGCATCTATTAAAGCCAGGGGACAGTGGGAACCCGCACTCTGCTCCTGCTGCAGGAGGACTGTCTGTTGGGTGGCTGTTAAGAATTGAAATTGTGCTGTCAACAGTCTAAGTCTCGCATGATTACACACCTTTAAAGCCAATCAGGAAGAAAATAAATTCAGATGTGTGTGGCAGGAGTTGAATAGGGAAGATACAACAACAAGTTTCCATCACCTTTTAAGAGCTGGTCAAATATTAATCATTATGAAATCTCTCGACAAAACCAGCAGTACAGTTCAGCCTTTCCAGATATGCAGAAATACAGAACTCATGTGTGAGGATCACAGGATCCTCCCATCTGTGTCAGAGAGTGTAACAAAGCACACCCTGCTTCTCCTCTGGCACTGGCAGAGAGTCGACACATTGTCCACAGCAGAAATACATCCACTGAATGTGGATCAGGGATTTCCTGGCCTGAGGACCTGCTGCTGAGGTGTCTCTCAGAGGAGAGGCTCTGCATTGGAGCTGACCTCCCCAGTCCTGGCAGCCTGCTTACAGCAGTCAATGCCTACTGCTATAAGCAAGAAAAAGAAAATTCTCCTGTTTTATCTGAATTTTCTTCTACCCCTCTGGAATAGTTCTAATTCCTCCCTTACCCAAACCTGCAAGAAGTGATTAGGTTTTTTTTAAATTTCTTGTTTGTCTGTGGTATTCTCTGTTGAAAAAGTAAAGATGCAAAGAAATTCTTACCTTTGCATCTTTTGGTTTTGCATCTCTGCATATTAACAGAATATTCAATGAACTCATTTAATACTTCTCAGTGATCTACAAATAATCCTCTGTGGTTTTGAAATGTGGCTATAGGCAGAAAACGACTGTACCATTTTTTTAACATAACTGTTCTGTTCCCTGTGTGTAATCAGTCATGTCTGCTAAGTATATTTACAAAAATGAAGCTAAACATCTTCCCAACCTATTGTTTTGCAAAATAAATGTACCTCTAGGAGAGAAGGCTGGCATCTATTCTGGCTCATACATCATTAATAGAATTACATGCAAACTCCTGAATTGCTGTATCGCTGAAGTAATATCCCAGTTTTACTCTGTTTTTTACTGAGCCTGCAGTGGTGGTAGCAGAGACACTACCACCAGCAAACTTCTCATTCTAAAGTCAAAACCTTTCTTCTTCACTATCTGGAGTGAAAGATGGAACTAACAAACATCCCCCTCCCTTCCAAATAAGATGAACTCTGTAGAAACATGACAGTAAAAAAGCAAGCTTTTCTAAAGAGCTGGCATGTACATTCAAGCAAAATGCTTTAAATAGAGCCAGTGGATTTAGGGAGATGCACTCCGAATCCAGACACATCTCCAAGCACACTGACATGACAGTTTCTCTGAAGCAGCTTCCTACCAAGGTGTTCTCACACAGAGGCAGCTGCTGGGGTGACAGCAAGATGGTTCTTGATTCAGCTTATTTTGGCTGAGCCTGTAGGTGGCTTCGACCATATTTTCTCCCAGGTGCTGCTGCATTAACTGTATGAGGACTGCACCATGCACTGAAGCTGACAGAGACTTATAGCTCTGAAACAGAGACAGTTACAGCTGCACATACATGCTTCCTTTCTTATTAAGGAAGAAAAAAGTGCTGCTGTTTATCCTGTTAGGATCCCTAAGGCAATTCCTCAGTCAGCCTGGATTTACAAATGCTGCCTCTGCTGTGCCCTGGCCCTCTGAGCTGCACCAAACCCAACCAGCACAGGGAGTGTGCCCTGTCACTGGGCTATGAGTTAATCTGGAAAGGTCACCGTGGGGTCCCATCTCCCGTATTCCTGTGAAACCCTTTGGATTATCTCTGCATCTTGTGTCCAGTTCTCCTGCAGCTGGGCCCTGGAGAAAATGAGCCCTTCTGTGCCAGGAGGAGGCTTAGCACAGGTGCAAAGCCACTGGAAGGGACAAGCTCTGCAGGGCTGTGGTCTGACTGCAGAGAGAGGGCAGCCCAAATTCAATGGACTGTCCCAGTGAGGCACATCAGCTTCAGAGAGCCAGGCAAAGCCAAACGTGAGGAGAAAAGATGCAAAGTGAACAAGTGAGTTTTCATATGTGCTAACAGCAGCAGTGACTTGTTGCCAAACAGAACTGTGATTTATCCAGCAAATCTGCTTTCACACAGGCAAACTCAAGCATCTGTACAGACTTTGGCTAAGAACTGGGGGGGAAAGACCCTTTGGCTCCAGCCTGCATGCAAGCAGACACATGTGCACGCATGTGTGTGTGACAGTGAGAACACAGCTATACTCACAGTGAAGACTTTATCCCTGATTCCTTCAGCTGAAATCCACCACCACCTCTTCGCTTTTTTGGTTACATCAAACCTGGCATTTTAAAAGCTTGTTTTCTGGTTTGGGGTTTTTTCCCCTCTTCTTTCCTTCTTTAAACTCAGTGCTATTTTGAATTTGTTTTAAGATGAATGTTGCTTTCATTTCCATCCCTGGTTCCTAGCCTGCATTTCTGAGCCTCTGCTGCAATTTCACTACGTTTAGCACTTACTAGGCAATTATCACTGAGTCAGGCAGAATGACAGCATTTTTTCAGTTCAAGTACACAATTCCGTATTTCAGTGAGCTGATTTTTAAACTATTTAAATGTTAATAGCATCCACATAATTGTACAGATCAGAATGTCACCAGCTAATCCTTGTGCCTTCCAGCTGACTTCTGTCAGCTGCTCTTTTGCTTTCGTTATCAATGCCAGGATATATTTTTGATAGCAATTATTAAGGTGAAGTCAGAAATACCTTTATTTGTAGTCCTAGGCTCTTGCATCTTTCTGCTCTTAAATCTCACCAGCCCATCATTTCTTACACAAACAGAATCTCAAAGCACTGCTAAGACATCACAGGTTGGAATTAGTTTTTACTGCAATCCTCCATTTTCAGAACAACCAGTACATGATTGCTACAGTTCTCAGGGGAAAACAGCTTTAATGTGTGTTCATATTCCCCCTGCACTTCAACTCAAAACATTTTAGAGCATCCAAAACACTGGAGTGTGAGACAACAGAGGAATGTCCATTTGGGATCAGAGGAAATAAAACCACCATCCTCTGCCTCCTCCCAGGTTTTCCTTTGTATTTGTTAAAATGGAATTTAGACTTAAAAAAACCAGTACGAAAATCTTCAGTCAGTTTCAAGGCAAATGTGGCTCTGCTACACCACTTTTGCAGTACAAGAAACTGTTTCAGCAGAAGGGTATGAGTAAATCCTTACAAGCCAAAGTATACTGCTGTAATGGGAAA
This sequence comes from Falcunculus frontatus, assembly GCA_013398115.1. NCBI lineage: Eukaryota > Metazoa > Chordata > Aves > Passeriformes > Falcunculus > Falcunculus frontatus. The sequence continues at coordinate 4,097,238 of VZRV01007601.1, read as the reverse complement.
TGATGAGGGAAAATGGTTTCAAGGAAAATCTATTACCATTCCCCTGTGATGGCCAAATAAAAGAGTACATGATATTGCCACTGAGTCACAAGAACAGTGAAATTAGAGAGAGTTCTGGTAATGTGCAGATTTTGACATGCAGCTCCTCCAAAAGGAAGTGGTACAGAAATAGTAACTGTCATACAGTCATTTATTAATAGCTAAATTTGTTATACATATGCTCTGTGTAGACAGATTCTCCCATCAACTCAGCCAGACTGGTCTGTGGGAACAGGGAGGGCAGCGGGGCTCCACCACAAAACAAGCAGTTAAAAAAACCCCCAAGCATGACAGAAACAACACAGGATCAAAACAAGAAAAAGCAGCACAGACGAGTCAAGAAAGTGGAAAATCCAGAATGACTTAATGCTGTCATGAAAGTTGTGGGAAATGAGGAGACAGCAGAACAAAGTAACAAAAAAGTAAAAAGTCTGGTAAAAAAGGGAGAACATAGCATCATTTAGGATTCAAGTGCTTGAGCTCCTCGGCACTTTTTAAAAAAAAAAAAAGTATAGGAAACAAAACTCTGCTTTTAGTTTTAATGCAAACGTGTTAAGGGAATTAGCTAACAAATTTACTATATTATTTGAAATTATTTTAAAATATGTAGTGAGCTAAGTCATCTGAGAATCCAAAAAGAAAAAGAACCTACTGCAAGAAGAAGGAAAAAGGGTGATCCAGGAATCAGTGCCCTGCTGTCATTACAACACTGTAACAACAAATGTGAGTGACAAGCCTGCCTATATTGAAGTGCTAGCAGGAATCCAGGACTCATTTGGGATACAAAATCAGCAGGTGAGAAGGAGTAAACCAAGCTTTTCCTTCTGGTTGGATTACACAGTCAACAAAAGAAAACTGTGCTATAGCACTTCTTTAAAGCCATCCCAAAACCTGAAGCTGACTGGGATTAAATCCTGGTGGAGATGGCTGAAAACTTACTAAATGTCCATAACTAAAGGGCAAAGATAAATGATAACATGCTACCCCTGAGACTGGTGTTAGGGATAGATCTTATTTAACATTTTAATTAATCTAGGAATAGGGAAATCATTGCTAGTCACATGAGGAAAACCCAAGTGGCAGGTTATAATTAACCACTAACCCACCCAGAGACTAATGGAAGGAGGGAGGCATCAGAATCTTCTATCCTGATAACCTACACATCACTCATATTTTCCTTAGGATTATAAGATGCTTCAAACTATATAATATTTTCACCCTGCTTGTTCGGATCACAACTCTGACTTCCACTGTCAAAATACACTGCAGTGAGAAATGAGGCAGCACACACACCTCACTTCGTGCCTTTAGCTGGCATGTAGCATTGATACAAGGTCTTAAAGAATTCACCGAATTGGTCAAACGTCAGGATGCAGCAACATTTGTATCTTGGATTTGTGAAGATGCGGGGCCTCTTTTTTGATGAAAAGCACCTGTGAAGTGCAGGGTTATTGTGCTCCCTTTTGCCATTTCTTGGATAAATGTCATCATTTTTAATGCTACCAATCTTCTTCTATAGCCTGCAGGAAAGATTTTCTAAGGCAAAAAAATGACTTGTAGGTGCTTAATTCCCATTAAAATCTACTGGGGAGATAAGTACCAAACTGCTATTGGAGCCTTTGGGAAAGTCTTCGTCTAAACCATTGTTATCTACCCTTTCAACACCTGAAATAAGTCACTCATACAGGATATATTATTAAAACAGGAGATGTTTGAATCTGCAGTGAAATCACTTTGTGGCCTGAGAAGCAGTTTTTTGGCATCCCTGTGCAAGTATGAGACACGATGCACTCGAATTCTGCTTCTAAGAAGATCTCTATTTTAGGCAATGTAACGTGAGAAGGAGGATGTGTCATCTATCTGACTCAGCACAATTGTCTCATTTGAAAACTCCACGGCAAGTCTTGACTGGTATTAGTGAATAGTTGTATTTGGTTTAGAGGTGAAATATCGTGCACAAAAAAAAAAAAGCAAAAAAAAAAAGAGCATAGAGACCACGAAAGAATAAAAGCTCTGGATAAGAGATCTGCTATTGCCAATATTCTTGGTGGTCTCCTCTCCTGTGTTTCCAAGGGACCCCTTTTTGCTCTGGATGCATGGGCTCTGGCACTGATGATGAAGCACCAATGACTTCAAGAGAAGCTGTTAGCCCCCCCCTTCCCATCCATGGGGAATATGCTCTTGGTCAGGGCATTTCACAAGTGACTGGTGCTGAGGACCAGATATTAAAAAAATGCTAGAAAATACACTAAAAGGGCACGTCATATAGTCTGACCTGTGCACTGTCTCTGCACTCCAGGAAACCCTCACCACTACCTCCATGTTTCTCCCATAGCACTATTCTTCAACAGAACTCGATGGTTTTACGAAGAGGATGCACCACATTAGCCTTTGACAGACCTGGAGCCCTGTGAAACACAGTAATTTTGTATAGTCACCTGAAAGACCTCTTGTGTAGCCACAAACACCTTTAATGTCTCTGGGGACCCAACCCCAGAAGAGACAAACAGGGTTTTGTGTCTCTAGCTGTCTGCTGTGCCTGCCTCCTGTGGAGAGGGCCACTGTGATGACACCTCTCACACTGCAAAAGGCTGAACCTGCTGGAGCAATACTGAGGTAACAAGTTCATTTCAGACAGCTAATACAGGGGGATTCGCTGCTAACTTTTAATCAGTAGCAAGTTAAGACAAATCGGAAGCCATGACCTACAAAGGAAGGCTCTGCAAATCCCCCTGCCAGCCTCCTGAGGATGGCAGCTCCCCCGGTACACAGCCACAATAAATGGATCCTTTTACAAGGTCTAACCCATTAAATCATCCCCTCTGCTTGCATTAACCACTTCTGCAAGGGTATCTTTCCTGTGTGGATTGCTTAAGTTAGGTCAAAAACCTGGTCTTGTTTTCAAATCCACATTCATGATGAAAGCCTCCAGTCTAAGACTTCTATTCTTCAGAGACCCTTAGAGTTATAAGCACTGTGAATAATTCTTTTGCTTTTTCTCCCAGCCTGCTATAGGGCTTTCTCCCTAAAGCACAAAACACCTTTTCCTTGTTGAATTCTCTCCACGCGTCTTCTCTGTACTCCGTGAAATGGCCTGACATGATGGGCTGGGTCAAGGCATACAATGACCAGACTCCTTTTGAGCAAGAAGCTTCTGTTTCCAGCAGAAGGGCTGAACCCTGGGTAATCTATTCACTCCCTACCTGGCAAGGGAAGCAGCAAGAGAATAAGTCACTGCACTTCTAACTGAAAAACTGTCACAGAAGAACAAATCTCAGACTTGAGCCTTCAACAATGAACTTTAATTTGAAAATGGCACCAAGTTTTGACCTGAAGTGAACAGCTTCCCTTGATGAGGCAGACAATTAGAGAGGAAGGAGCAACCTCCAAGCCTTCACATTGCAGCCAGCCTGAGCCACTCCTTGGCAGTGGCAAAGACAAAGCAGAGGCTTCATACCCCTGAGATGCTCAACTGCAGGGCAGTCACAGGGCAGAGCCACGAACCACTGGAGCCCTGTGAGTACGTCAGGTTCTGGGTGGCCCAAAAGGCACAGCCAGAACGACTGCACAGCTCCCTGCAAGGCAGGAGCCTGCCTGACTTGCACAAGAGCAAGGCTGGCACGGGCACGGTGCTGCTTTGTGCCTACATGCGCTGCCTCCCCTCTGATTGCACATACCCTTGATTTTGGCAGCATGTCTTCTAACCCTAACGGCCTTTCCTAAATGGAATTTTCAAATGTTTATGTTTCCTTTATTTCCCCACAGTAATTTTCAGTGCTTTGAATGTTTCAGGGATTCAGCTACACAAATAGATACCCTAATCTTGTAACAACATACTAGATTACATAATTGCGATTAGGATGGGTAATTACACAGTGCCCATGTGAGGCAGACAGCTTCGACACTCCACATCACAACTGTGTCAAAATATTTTATTTACAGAATACCAGAAGTAATAACTCCACAGGCTACCATAAAACACTAAATTATTTTTTTTTATATTGCTATACGAAAATAATAATTAGTAAAGTTCTTCAAGTGCTTTCATTCTATTTTTAAAGAAAAAACACACTGTTGGGGTTCTCCCTACTACAGAACATTTCAGCAGTAAACCAGTTTTCACAGCCCTAGCAAGAGTGCTCTTGTTCATTCTAGAAATGTTACATATTAGAGAGTATTATAATGCTTTCCTGAAGTAAAGCTCACAGAAGAAGTAAAAAATGACCCATGGTAGATATTTTTGTCAAGGTATTTAGCTCTCATTTTGATCTGCTGATGACCTTTTACTTGAGTGAATCACAACTACATCCTAATGCCAGAGCTTATTCACCAGCTATGAAAACAACCTGGAATTGCATGCAAATTTTATTTTTGTTTTCCCTCAAGACCTCAAATTTATACTACTTAGTGCTCCATCACAGAAATGTCAAAAATCACAAAGACCCTCTATAAGACAGTGAAGCATGCAGAAAAAACTCACTATTGGCAGGAATTACATCAGGTGTTTTTTAAACAGCCAGTGTTCCAAGGAAGGAGATGAGGTTAAGTAACACTCCAAACACGAGTTACCTTCCCTGCGTGAGCATTGCTTTATAAAGACTTGACTCAAGAAGCCTAAGGAAGGGTTCAGGCACCACAGCCCAATATTGTAAATGTCACTGCTCCATAGAAAAAAACCAAAGTGAGTGCTTGGTGACCCCAACTGATGTGGCACGGGCTTAATTGCATGTTTATTTCACATACAGAATAGGTTAGATTAGTATTTTCCATGTAGCTAACCTGGGGTTTTGTTAAATAATCATGAAGCTGCATGAATACTGAAATGACAATCCTCTAATCACTGTCACATTCAGTGCATCACACGAATTTTTGAATTGACCATGACAAACGCACACTAGAGGTTCTCACAGTGAACTGCTATTATGTTAAAATACATTTTTCGGAGGTTTTAAGAAGTTTAATTGCATGGGATGAAACATGACACCTAAGCATTTGATTTATTACTAAGCATGACTCTATATTAGTGAGACTGCAGAGCATACAGTGCTGTGGAATTATTTTTACTCTGTCATGACAGATGGAGTCAGCGTTTGGTAAAGACTGCGTGCAAGTGTGCAGACATGCTGCAGGTGGGATCCTCTCTGCTGCCTCCTCCAAGCCAAGCTGTTATACTTGAAAACAGCACATTTCAGATGACGAAGAAATCATCATCTACGTTTTCAAAATGGCAACATAGATTTTAGTCTCTGTATGAAAAAAAAGTCTGCCTTGCCTAGAAAGAATCATAGAAGAGAGATGTAATGATTAATGATTTGAGGGGATCTATGGAACAACAATCTCGGAGCATTGGTTATAATCCTACCCCACGACAGGTGTATGTTGCTCATGCTGCAGTGGTGCACACAACTACCCTGTGCAGCAAGGTGACAGACTGTGATTTCAGCTTTCAGCACACCCATGCTTTGGTTTCTGTCCCCTCACCCACACAGCAGAGGGCCCCATTTTATGCTCTGCTCTCTACCACCCAGGACAGCACCCCATGGTGCTTCCACTTCTAGAATATGTACACCTTACAAAAGGTGAGTTTCCCCGCCCAACCCGGACAGCAGAGCTGTCCCATACCAAGGCAGGACTGTGCACTGATTTCCATTTTGTGCCTTTAAAGCTGGCATGCTGACAGCAGGGCTGAAGTGCCAGAGCAGCACCCTGCCTGCAAGGGCGCCGAGGAAGAGCCTGGATGGGGCTGTTGGGGCACAGCTCTACTGACAGCTCCTCTTGCAAAAGGAGATACCACCCTGCCTTCTGCCATCTCTACAGAGACGACATTTGGCAGCTGCATTTCAACCAGCTTTTCTGTCTTTCCTACTTATTTCACCCTTGTGAAAGATCCTCCATGACCTCCTCTGTGATGCCCCAGCCTGTACCGGTCCCACAGTCCCTACACTTGGGGCAAACCCCAAGGCACCATTTCATATAAGCTTGTAGATAATTAAGATTTCTTCAGCATGGCCTGTATAGGATAATTTTGAAACTGTTACTCCATGACTTATGAGACTGTGGTTAATACTTGAGAAAAATGCTTTTAAAACTGAATTCTCACATAACACTTTAACATACTGTTGAAAGCCAGCAATACCCTCTCTCCACATTTGTCTTCTGAGCTGACACTAAACTTTCCTACAAAGCTAATTATATCACCAGGAAAGGCATCTGACAATGTCCAACAGGCTTAGAAATGGTCTTAATCAAGGCCTTTGGCACCAAGTTCACATTCTTCTGAGGAGAAACTTTATGTTAAATCTCCTTGACATCACGTGCTTCAGACTGGCCCCTTTCCAGTAGCTCCAGATATCACTGCCCAAACTTAAGAAGTGCTTTGTTCCAGCTGGAAGCAAGCTTACTGCTAAATCAAATGGAGGTGGAAGTAAATCTCCGTATTTCAAGAAAACAAGATGATCCACTCTAACCCCTACTTTTAAGAGAGGCTAAAAAAGGGCACCAATTCAATAGGATCAGAATCAAGCACCCCATCAGAAAAACTATTGTTAGCTAAGATAGTTCAGCCTTGTATTCAGCAGTTTTACCAATTCGGGGTACTCCTGTGTGACTAGAAAAAGCTGTGGTCCCCCAGTAACTTGTTTCTGGGCTATTCTGACAGAAGGGCACTGGCTTTCTGCCTGAAAGAAAAGGTGCAAGCTACATCAAGAGCCAGGAAAAATCACTGAAACAAATGCCCACGGTAATCTTTGAAGCTCAAGTAAGCTCTCAAGCTCTCGGGGCAATTCAGATGCTTACTGTTCTTTGTTTAAGTGTTGAGTTCTTTATGGTTTGGCTTTGTGCATGTTTTATACAGACGATGACAAATACTAAACCAGCATTGTAACATTTCAAGGCTGATTCACTGATAAAATGCTCATTCAGAGGACTCCAGGGGACTAGATGTCATGTTCCCTTTCAAAAATACGGCTGAAGTGAGTATTCTGTAAAAATTCAAAACAGATCTTGGATACAAAGAGCAATGGAAGATAAGCGGTGCATAAGGGGACACTGAACAGGTCATGGAGTCTTCCAACAAATATTACTGGAAGTACTGAGGTTCGATTCATAACATCTCTAAGGACATTTATCATTATTACTGGCAGATTACATGCGTTGTTTTAGGGGAAGCTGACAGAGGACTGCTGTTATAACTGTTCCTAATAGCTGATTACACATCATTACGGATATTTCAGCTTTGATTCTGGCCAACTTTTGTTGATTTATAAACACCACTGCCTACTTTAAAGCCTGCAATCAACCACATTATGCACTAGATAATGAATACACTCCCTAACTTCAGGTAATAAGCAGAAACTCCATTAGACAATAGCTGAATGAAAAGGGAGTTCTATATATATCTCTGTCTTCCCAAGTGTTCTGGTGTGACATTCCTACTGTATTTCTAAGAATGGGGTTTCCTGCCAATCATTCTGAATACAAGCCTAAGTCCTTGTCCTCCCCTGGGATAGAGCCTGCTCTGCTCACAGCTACACAAACTGTGCTATACAGGTGGACAATTGGAAAGCCTCAGTGAACTGCTTCCAAATTCTTTGCAGAAATATGCGCTGGGGCAGAGCCATACCTATACAAAACCAGAGATGAATTAGAAAAAGCTGCAGAAATGCAGCACAAAAACCTCCTCCACCTCAGTTTGCCATAATTTAAAATACAGAATGGAATGAAAACAAAGTAATTGGATGGACAGACGAGAAAAGGCAGGTTCTCAAATCTCAGAGTGCTCAGAAAAAGGGAGTCAATAGTAACAATCATACAAAACTAAAGACCTCCACATTTCTCCCTCCTCTGACGTCTCCCAGCACATCCCTAACCTGTTAGTTCATCTTGCCAGCAGTCATTCTCCTTTTCTGCAATGTACAAGGCCAAGAACATTACCAGTGCTTAACAAGCTATAATAATGATTGATGATTACATATGGACAAGGCAAAGTTAAGATTAAGAACCACATTAAAACAGCATAAGAATTTCAGGGAACTTTATCTCATAAGACCTTAGGAATAAGAGGAGTAAAGAAGAGTAGCTACAAACAACACCAAGAAAACCCTTGTTGAAAGATCCTGCATCCATCAAGGAGAAAGGGAGATACACACAAAGAGAATGAATAAAAAATGGATAAGAACAAGCACTGTACATCCTCCATAATCTCTCCTGCTATCAGGTTAGCTGCAAAATCTGTATAGGCATAACATATACCAAACTACTCTTCCAAGCAAAACATTGTTTAGCCTTAAAATATTGTTTCTAATTTTAAGTCACTACTTCTCAGAGGTTCCACTCCTTTCTATTCGGACTTCTGCATTAAGAAACAGTGAAATTACATAGCTCCCAGTGGTGTGCATGCTGCAGGCAACGCACCTACAATTCGCCCATCAGAATTCCCTCAGAAGGAAGAGAGAACTCGTTTGAACTTAACTACTTGGGTGTTTACACTATAGCTTTCTGGCTGCTGGGATGATATTAAAAGGTGACCCTTTTGGTCAAGGACTTTTTTTAAAGCTACAAGGCAGCCAGTCTTACTACACTTCACATAATTGCAGGTCTTCTTATGTTAACAATTACTTGACAATGAACTGAATTCCTAAAGATGAAAATCTGTTTCCAAGATGTTTTCTGTCTAGTGAGTTTCATGGGCAAGAACTAGAGCTGTAGATTTTTAGTGTTTGTAGAACATACAGGTCTTGCAAAAGATCCAAGCTTCCTTCTGTTGAGTCCTGTGTGCTCAGGAAAGGACAACAGTCTCTTCTTCAAAAAATGTAAGGCCCCACAACTGAACAATTTTCTCTTTTCTGTCTTTTCACTCCTCAGTGTTTAACGTAAGAGAGTTGTTTAAATCATAGCAGCATTGTCAGAAAGTCAAAGAGTTAAAGGTTTCATCATACCATTTATAGACTGCCAGATGCTAGAAGCTTGTTATATCCAACTTTGATTAGCTGTAAAATGAATCTACAGACAAATTACTGCTGTTTGCCCAGATAGCTTTTCCTTTTTTGGGTCCAGGATTTGTATCTGTCATTTAGCTAAGTAGCAGCCAAGATTACTGGCAGAGTATTCTGTTCATTCCTGGCCCTTTAGTTTCTAATAACTGTGGTGTAAACATATTACAACAGTGCAAGATTCCTACTGACTGACAGCCACCATTAGGGGCATTATATTGTACTGCATTTATTCAACAAAACTTCTGCAACCCCTTTCAGAAGATACAAACAACACAGCAGAGGAGGCAGAGGGTTTGCAGAAATCTCAAACTTCTCCCTGCATCACGTGGGCAGACTCCCTTCACAGCCTTTCTTTACAACATTCTGCCTTGCTGTCACTCAGCATCACCACAGTGAAGGCTGAGCAGCCCATCTTTCCCAGTCCTCCTTTTCCTCCTTTCAGTTTCCTTGGCAGTTGCCAGTATTAGTGTTGTCCCTCTTGTCCTGCCTGAGGCTCCTCTTCCTTGGCCTTCCAGGCTGCTATGCATTTCTTATCCTGTACTACATTAAAATCACTCAATTTTTCTCTCATCTTCACCCTGTGAAGTTACTACACTGTCTGTTTGTCTCCCAGTGAGTACAACAGCTCCTCTCTTCATCTTCTAAATCCACCCAAGAAACCAGCAAAAAACCCTCATCCTTACTGGTTGCTGAGGTGATGCTTTGTGAGCTCTGCTCAAGCTCCTTCCCACAGGAACTAGTTCATCATCTTCTGCATTTCCTACCCTCACACATTTAAGATCTCCATACTTTCCTGCAAAGCTCTGCCTAAGGTTGCCACCCGCATATTTCTGCATGCTGACCTTCCTGAACCTCCCTGAATTGGAAACAGTGCCAGATTCATGTGGGTTTTTTTCTCCCAGTTTATTCAATATATCAGCCAAGGAATACAAAGAAGAGCTGTATACCCAGATACAAAAAGCGATTTTAAGGTCTTGAGGGAACACAAGATCATCAGTCTGATACCTTGTTTCATCACAGACTGTAAAACAGCATAGTCTTGCTATTCATACTGAAAATGTATGCTTTAAAATACCTCCAAGAATATCATCCAGGCATCATTAAAGTCACATGAAGATGGAGATTTTGTCACTTCCAGTGCTGGATTGTTCCACCTTGACCACCTTGTCTGCTAGAGACCTGTGCCTTGCTTCCATTTCAATTTGCTGTGATTTAAAGTTTCCAGCTATTAAGTCTTTGTAATACATTTTTTCACTTGATTAAGAAACCCTTAAAAAGGCTTTCTTCTTCCCATGAAATGATTTATAAACCATAATCAAATTCCTCATCATCTTCATATTAATAAAGACAGCAAATTGATCTCCTCCAGTCTACCATTACATCACATTTTTCTCATCTTAGATTATGTTTGCACCTCTCTTACCTCCAATTTAGTACTCCTCTTAAAACACTGAGAACTAGATGCTCTTTTGATCTTCCCTGTACCAAAGAGAGGATTTTTCTTTGACTTTTCTGTCTAGGTCCAAGGACACATTGCAGTCCATTTCACCAGGCTGAAAAGCCGAACAAGCCACAAAGAAGCCCCAGCTGCAGGCACCACATCAAAAAGGGCTGCTTCTCTATGATGGAAAGCTGGATTACTCTGCCCAAAGACTGCAGCCTTGTGCATGGCTCTGGAAAAGCTTTTAGTCATAAAGCCATGTAAAAACTTTACCCTCTGCACCAATCATCTCCTTACACTTGTCATCCACAAATATCAGATTTACTTCCCATCTCTCTTTCTTTGATGGAGGAGTTGCCTAGCATTGGAGTCAGTGCCAGTCCCTGACAAGTCCCACTAGAAACATCCCTGTTTGATGACTGTCCAACAAGAATGGCTCCTTAGTTCTGGTCACTGATCAAAGGTGACACACTATCTTTCAGCACCACAAATTCCAATCAGATGCATTAAGTCAAATGCCTTACAAAAGTTAACATGTCACTACTGCACAGTTATCTTTATAAATTAAACTTGCAGTGTCAAAAGATGGAAGCACTTTCCATAAATGTACACATACTGGAATTGGCTTAGTAACATCCTGGGTCTTTAAAGACAAAATCTGTCACAAAATAAAAAAATATTTTGATCTAACACAAATATTAGGCTTAATTAATTGGGTTAACCACTTGGGATTTTTAAATATTAGCAAGAGAGTATAACATTTCTATCTAGGACTTTCCTAATATTTTAAGTTTTATTAAACAGGAGCCTCCAATTTTTAGAAGTTTAAAAAGGCACAGCCTTTGTATGTGACTTCTAGCATCTTTCATTTTAAGAAAACAGCACCTATCAACATCTGCACAATACAAATCCAGGTCCTCTTGTACCCTTATCAACAGCAACTGAAACAGTGCCTGAAGATGTTGCAGGCTTTTCCTCCATCACCACTTTGTACTGTAGAGGGCCTTTCCCACCAGGCCACTTGGAGTATTCAAGCCTGGCTAGTCCAGCCTCACCATTATGTGATAAGGAAAAGTGAAGTTGTGGGTGAAAAAAGACAACAAAGGCAGCTTTAAGGAGACAGGAGGAGGCCATGACACACAGACAAAAGCACCAAGATGCAAGCATGAAAGCCTTGAAGGGAAGGCTAAGAAGTTCAAGCTTGCTGGGCAAAGACAGCAATGTATGAAATTCAGGGATTGGCACACTCTGACTACTGGCTCAGCATGCTGGAGAGAGATGTTATCAATATTCTGTGTGTGAACTCACACATACACATACTTTTCCCAATACACATGGGCTTGGCAATTTCTCTCTTCTTCACTTCTGCCCTTTCCAGAAGTTTGTCACGCTGCCATGCCAACAAAGTGTGCAGAAAGCATCGCTTGGCAGTGCTTTCACAATAAGCTCTCCTGGCCGGGGGCTACCCAGACTTCCTTGGCTCCACAAACGAAGTGAACTGTCACAGCAGGATCACTTTCTCTCTGCAGAAGTACATGACTTACACGGTTTGATGATGCCATCAGCAAGCTACTCCGCCACCATTTCACACTTACCTGCCTGACATCTACATCCTATCACACAAGCAGACAGGAGAAAACACAATCACTGAATCACAGATTGAAGAGCCAAGAGTTGCAGAACGTAATAAAAAGTGTGCTTCTTTGCTAACCTTGGGTTTCTTTCCTTACGTTCTTGTTGCTGGCCATGAATCGCCCTAAAGCCAACACAACTCAAGCCCAGCAGTGCCATTGCAGGCTCGTTTCATCCCAAGCAGGGTACACTTCCCAACTCCTGCTGTCACTTCTCCCGCAACACACTGGAGAGATAATTTTCCTTTAAGCATTCAAGATCCAATCATTAATTGTTTTAATACAGGTTATCCCTTGAACTGCACACAGGGCTCCATAGTGAACAGCACACAAGGGGAAAGCTGTCCTTCTTGGGACCTCGGTGGGGTTGCAATTGCTTAGCTCTCCCCAAAAATCTTGCACTTTTTTCCTAATCTCTGAGTGTGAGGGAGGATCTCTGTCATCTTTGTTTTCAGGAAGAAATTAGTGCTCTTGTTCAGTTTTCAGTGTTTTGGGGTCTGCCAGCTTTCAGAGCATAGGCTAATGACATGTAAATCTCTGAGGATATTTGAAAGAAAATTATCATTCTTTAGCTTTTAAATAGAACTGCTATCCCTTGAGAGCTGTTATCCCTCATTGGGTTAAGCATGTGGAGACAAGCTGCCTTCATAATTTATTTTTGACAAGTGATGATAATGCTCCATTCTAAAGCACTAAAATAAAACTTTCTCAAGGTATGTGGGTTCCCAAATTGTCCAACACGTAGGTGCACATAGACCATATGATGAATTCACAGAAGAGTATGACAGGACAACACTAGAGTCTTAGGACTCTCTGTCAGCAGAAGCACTGTGGTAGCACATCTCCTCGTGTTCAGCTCCCACTGAATGCTAAGTGCTTTGAGGCACAAGTAGATTCCAGGAGATAGGACAGGAAAGACAGGAGAAATTCATCTTCTTTGCATATGTTAAGTGCTAGTTACTGAGATAAGTGCAGGAGTGGTGTGGATGAGCTCTCAAACATGAGCAGGCACAGCCCGGGAGTAGATGGGCCAATGGCCTGATCTGACACAGCAGCTGAGAACAGAGAGTAATGAGACCAGCACAATCCTACAGCCAACAGCCAAGAGAGAGAAGCAGATGCTACGTCTCTTCTCAGGAAAGGCTGAGGAGCAGAAGCCTTTGTGAACACCATTCTCCCCCCACCCGGTGTGCTGCTCCCTTAAAGGGTGAGTTTAGATGAAGTAGTATATTAAGATCAAGCTAAAACTGTTCCCATATAAAATGGTATGATCCATAATGCACAGACCACACAGCTACTGACCAGGAGCATAAACCCCAAGCCTTTAGCTACCGGCTCCACATATGAGTGGGGTTAACTATTGCTGCAGAACATTTTATTAACTACAAGGTTAATATAATCAGGAAGAAGGACGACTTTGCTTTGCTCTGCTTCAGACAAATACGCAGACTCACAACGCGCAAAACTCGCCCCCTTGTCAAACAATTTGTCTTGCATGGGACCAGACCAGCTGCAGGCAGGGATTACAGCCTGGCTTGGCCTCCAGCACATCCAAACACTACAGAAAAAGCCCTTGCAAACACTTCCTATTGCATGGAACAGGGAAATGGTATCATGCAATGCAATGGTTACTGACTTTCCAGTGCCACCCTCACAAACTTCTATGACCACCCCTCCTAATTCCACATAAGCTAAAGTGGTAAAAAGTGTCAAGGGAGTAGGACCACTTCTTCTTGCACAGAAAACTGATAAAGAGCAACACACGTATCTGAACCCCAGTCTGTCACTCCAAAAGTATCAGTGAAGCCAACCCTTCCCCGGGAACACTTCCTTCGCAAGGAACTGCTCACTGAACGATCCATAATGCAGTTACAGCACTTTCTGTGCCTGGGTTCCAACAGCAAAGTCTGGTTGCTGGAATGAAACAGAGAATAAACGAGGTTTTCTGCCTCTAAGCCTGAGCTGGGACTGCGTCTCTTCATGGACCTCACGGACAGCAACATTCCCAAAGCATCAGTGGTAGAACACGACACCCACCTCAGAGCAGGCACCGCACACGCACGATCTGTGCGCACACGGCTGCTAGGAACCTTCAGGAGGAAGAAAGCACTCAAGCTATCTATGCAGCCAGTCTTTAATTACATTCTCCCAGCTCATTGGGCAGTTGTGACACATCATAAAGCCTTGGAGAACGTTGCTAATACAACAGAGGTCCCAGCAGAAGCTTAGGGCCTACCTCCTCCCATGGGTAAGCCAGTGACTTACAGTCTCCAGAAGAAGATGGGGAACACAAGCCTAAAAATTTCTTTACCTTCCCCTTTATTTATTTTTAAAATTCCAAATGTATGGCTACTCCAAAGAATTACCGAGGGTTGAGGACCACTCCTCTGTAGGAAAGATAGCAAGTATGTTGTAGGATAGAAGAGTTATTCCACAGCCTGGGCTACTGTGTACCATAATACAAATGCCAAATTAAAAAAAAAAAATCTGTTTTCTGTCAGTGCAACTGTGTTGGGTTATCTTGTGATTTTCTGCACCAGAAGAGCTGCTGTTTCTTAGCGGGGATGCAACATGAAAGAGCAGACTGGAACAAAACATGCAACCCACAATCGCTCGATTCATATAATTAAAAATTAAACAGCAGACAGGAAAGCAGGCGCATCTCCATGCATCTGTGTGGGTATTCAGTTTTCAACAGAAACATCTGGTGCCTGAATAAGATATTTCATTCAGCAAAATCTGTTGGGTAAAAGCAGCTTCTAAAATATTTGGGTGCCTTGAAAAGCTCTGAAGACCTACCAAGGAAGAGTTTTGGAGACTGATGCATGGTGCCCAACAGCATGGCACCCCAACCTCCCCACACCTCTCACCACAGCCTGTATTAATTATATCCTCTGCAGAAATACTGGCTGGGGAGAGTTGTTCTGGCAGTTATGTGCCTGTAATGCCTCCTGGTTTATATTTAAAGGATAAAATCCTGTACGGAAGACACATAAAGTATCGAAGAGCACAGGAGAATCACTGCTATTTACATTTTTTCCCTTTTTTAAACAAAGCCAGGCTTCAGCTGATTGTTTTGTTTACAGTAGAAGTAACAGAAGAGAGTTTTGCTCCTTACAGCCCATTAAACCTGTTTTTCTCCTACTCCTGTTCTCCTCCCCCTCTTCAAGCCTTTAACAAGCCACAGGAATACAAATCAGAAAAAAACCCCAAAATCTCTATGCTGATGAACTGCTCAGAAAAGGTTTAAACTCGGCTGGTAGTAACAGTGCAAATTTCCGACCTATTTATATCATGGATAATTGGTGACTAGAAATATTTGCATTGCTAATTTCCCTCCATTAAGAACAAACCCAGGGCCCCAATAATATGGCTTAATAGCTGCATTTAAGTTACTGCCCCTTCCCCGTCTTTTTTTTTTTTTTATGACGAGCTTTTCCCCCTCTCCACACTTGAGTTCATAAACAAAGAGTTCATTCTTTCTTCGCTGCCATTACTACCAAGTTTGCTGTTTTAACAACAAACTTGACTTTCTCCTACCTAAGTGGAAAATAGAAGAGACAGAGGGTGGCTAGGAAGAATGGTAATTAAAAATCTGTTACTCTGTGTGTTACCATTTCCTTACTATGAATTAAATAAGAATAGTAATAAATAAATCAGCACATTTTGTCCAACATGTACAAAGCTGAATTCCTGTGTTATGCATTTCAGTTTTAAATTTGATGCCCTAGAAATACACGAGAGATTTGAACAGAATGGTAAAACCAGGCTTTCATTTCCATTAATAAGGGCCAGCACCACCCTTTAACTGCAGCTCCCCGAAGGCTACAGATGGCCACTCGTGGGTGATGGCCCTGCACCCAGAGGGCTCTAGGAGCTGATTAGGAGGCTGATACGGCAGGGTTTGAAGTCTTACAAAAAGGCAATCAGCCCAAGTGCCCCCAGGGAGAGGGAGAGCACAGAGCAGAGTGCCTCTGACTTCAACCAGCAGCTCTGTTTCACATAAAGGGACACTGTCAGGTCTCTTTAGAATCACGTTAAAATAGATGAGGCAGATTTGAGGGCTAAAAAGAAACTTTTGTTACGGTCCACTGGATCTGCATGCAAACCTCATTGAAAACATTTGAGATGCATACCAAATTAACTGTACCGCGCAACCAGAATTAATTGTGTCCTTGACAGCGTGGCAGCCGATAACATTTGTTATCCTGTGAAGTCACTCAACCCACAAACAAATCCCTTCACTGCCATTTATGCCCACTGTGCTCCCATAAAGCATCCAGAACAGGTACCTACACCTATTAATAACCCTGTCACCGCTGCCACGTTACAGAGGAATGTGAGCTATCGTGGTTCGGTGACATTTAGCTGATCCCTTCTCCTGCGAATTCAGCTGACCAATGCCACATTTCAGGAATGAGTTTCGCAGTGGTGAAAAGAGTTATATACTGAATCAGACAGCAGCCCAGCAAGCACTGGCTGTGCTGATTTACTGGGGCTGGCGACTGTATTGTATGGCATTGTAGCTGTGCCCTGACAGCCGACTCTCACGCCATCCTGCTGGAAATAAAGGCTGCTGCCCCCCGCCGCAGCACAGAACAGTGGAGATGTAACACTTCTGAGCAGAGGTAATTCAATCCTTCCTGAAAAACGGAGGCCTTTTCAAAGAAGGCATCTGGAGGCTGCACAGTGCACCTGAATTAACAGCTAATCATCGCAACTATAAAAGGGCGGCAGACTCTTCCAACTCAGCCAGCCGGCAGCATAATCCAGAGCTCAGAGAGATAGGTGGCAAACATTTAACAGTAATGCCAAAATCCAGAAGGCTGGAATTCTTTGAGAAAATCAAGAGGAATCCAAGCAGGTAATTCCAGCTGAGCTAAAGACTGTAGGATGACTGTCAGTCGAAAAAAACCTAGATAAAGTCACAAAGCCTGCAAGAAGAAACCAGTATGAGAGGAAGAACACAGATTTTTGTGCGTGTGTCACTGCCGATACCACAATATTCCCTGCCATATTTATGGAAATATTGTAATCTCCCAAGGAAATCAGTTCTCTCTACAGATCTTCTAAGCCCAGAAATGACATTCTTTCTCTGCTACAGTCAGTAGCAGGCCCCATGAAGCATTTGCATCCTCAAGAGATGAATATATTTTTCTGGTTTAACACTGATAAAACCTTAACGGTGTAGGAGCATAAAGATATATTATAATTTGAATTCTAAGTCCCCCAAACTCAGAAATTACCTTGCTAAAAAGTGACTTCCATGACCTCTTAGTCCTGCACTGATGTCACACTTCCCTTAATAGAAAAAACAACCTCAGAACTGGAAAGATGGTTTCACACCAGAAAATAGCACCTTTGTCTGCAAAGCACACCACCCAAGCAGCAGAGCCAGTAGGGCAGGTGACAGTACAGCTGCACTGCTCCTGGTGCCACAGCTGATAGGCAGAGAGATCCACTGAGGGCATGCACCTTTGTGGGAACGGGAAAGCCATCAGGAACAAGACACCATGACAGCATAACTCTACTGCTTGTGATAATCAAGTTGGCTCCACTCTCTCTCTGTCTGTCCCAGAAGAGCGGCTGTTTATTTCAGTGAGGCCCCACGAGCAGCACTGGGGGAAGCAGAGACCATGAATACCAGCCTCTTAAGATGATTATAGATGGATTTGTTAGTAATACATAACATATAGCTGAGCCCTTCTAAGTGATATAGTTCCAAACACAGAGATTTTGTCCTGATAAAGTCAGACATCTTGAGTACGTAATAAATATGATATTCCCCCTCTGTCTAATGTAGGTTATGTGAAGCTGCTAAGACTGCAATTTTTAGGCTATCACTGTCCTTAAATTATTAAGCAATATAGCATTAGAAAGCTAGACTGAAGGCTGTGCATTGTAGTTTTGTTTTATTTTTTTCGATGTGTGCCTGAATACAGAATGTGACTTTGGAGAAGGTATTGTGGTGCTAGCACGTATCAGGAGGATGCTTGGAGACTGACACCGTGTCAGGTGTCACTGTTGCTTACATTTATATCTTCCTTCCTTTTTAGTGCTTGTGTGGTGAAGAAAAGCACTTTGTAACCCACACTGTACGAAAACAAAAATTCTCTGTCTCGGCAATATATTGTATTAACTGTTTATATGTTTTAGCTGGTTCGAAGCCAGCTTGGTAAACATGTCAGGATATTTTAAAGTCACCTAAAAACAGGTTTGTACTTTGGTTCCGGCTTATTTGAAGCCTGAACCAGAGATCGCCATGATATCAGTATCTTTCTTATGAGAATAAGGAAAATAGTATCTAAGAATGCCTCAGCACACCCTATGCCACCTCCCCATTTGATTCAGTAGGCTCAGGAGGCAGAATGTGTAGTTCATGAGCATTTCTGTCAAAAGACTTATGGAAATCCAGAAGTTGCTAGTGCATGTGTGCAGCAGCAAAGACTAGTCCTTGGTTATTTCCTCATCCCTCTGTCCCTGAATGCAAAGGGCTCTGGAAGAAGTCTCGTTTCATATCCCATTCATAATCCCAAAGACTCCTGGGCATCCCATTCCTCCTCCTACTCTACAACTGAGTAATGCTCTCTTTCAGCAAGGACTATCTGTCCACAGAAGAACTTTCCAAATGATGACAGTAAATTCAGGGCAACTTCACCTTCCAGGAGATGGGGCTGTCTTTTCTGTACACATAAACCTACAGAGCAGAGACAGTAAAACTCTGGTGCTTAATCCATACTGAGCCTCTTCATTTTACTGGGCCTAATGAAAATGTAGTATCAGCTGCTTTTAAAGGAGCAAATGACTCCTATTGCTATCACTGTGTATTATTCAGCCTCCAAGACAAAGAGATATAGAGCAACCTAGTTAAGTCTGTTCACAAAGAGACGGCATTAATCTGGAAATTACCTCTTTCTCCAAAGGAAAGGAAAATGAAGTAAAGCTGCAGCAAAAGAAAATGCGGGGGGTGCTGAGGATTTCTTCATACACCTGTGCAGTAACGGGGTGTTTGTCTCAAAAACTTCTTGTGGGCATGCTATTTTATATGCATTTCGAGACAGTGAGATGCTGTAGGACAACCTGACACTACTCCAGAAATATGGTATCTTCATTTTCCTTTCATTGTTTTTACCACGTTTTGAATTCGAAGTAATCTTTGTTACACAGTGTATTTTAAAGCCTAATTTAGCCATTAAAGGCAGAATTGTGGTGGCTGTGTGTGGGGGTGGCCAGGCTTTTGTAGTAGCTAGCTTTTTCATGAAAGGAGCTATGGGCCACTTTTCTCTGGGGTCATTCTGAGACACCTGTAACTGAGGGAGACTGTACACACACAGCCTTTCAGACTTTTAGCTTCTATGGCCCTTACTTTCAATCATGCTTTAGGAGCTAGCTGGGAAATTTTACCATTTTTCATGCTGGCTGCTGCTTATAGGAAGCAGTAAACACACATTCATCTGATGCATGGTCAGAAATGAGCTAGAAATCCTCTGGGAAGAAAAGGGGAGAAATCTAGAGGCTTTGCAACATTTATTTTGGGAACAGCTGTCTGCAGAGGTGTCCCTGCTGAAGTATATGGTACCCTTAGCCAAAGACTGGCAATAACAGGGCTGCTTGTTTTCAAGGGGCTGCTCCATCAAAACATGATGAGCCCCATGAGTCCTCCTCCCACTACAGCCATATACCACAAAGACAAAATACACAAACTACAAAATACACAGTGGTGCCCGTGTTGGTGAGCACACATTCACGTGTATATACCACCTATGTGAGCTGCTCCTGACAAAGAGAAAACTGGATTGAAAGCTAAACATCAAAACACACAAGGGGAGAAAAAAGAAAAGGGATCATTCCCACCCACAGCTCTTGAAATTCTGCTTCCCTGAAGGCCACAGAGGGAAGGAAGTGCGTATGCAGAGAAGCGAGTGGTGCGCAAAGCCCTCAAGGCACCCGTTTATCTGAGCTGCTTCTAAACGTTACTAAATAAGCCTATTAGTTTCTAAAACCTGGCAAGCGAGGGAAGAGGGCCCAGAAGTATGAACTGAGACAGACCGTACTGTTTCAAGTGCATTTACATGCAGTACCAACTTCTCTGTTGACTGCCCAAAGGTCATCTGACAAACAGTGGTGAGTTTTTGTCCTGGATTGAAGGACAGGTGTCTGTTAAGGAAGGCAGGAACCTCCCTTGCAATAGAAGATGAAACCCCCTTCCCTCCAAATTATTATAATTTTGAAATTAAGGGGCTTTCAGGCAAAGATATGAGGAATNTACATGCAGTACCAACTTCTCTGTTGACTGCCCAAAGGTCATCTGACAAACAGTGGTGAGTTTTTTACACCATGTCAATTTTTGATCCAATACCACTTGCATACCAGATGGTTTAAAAATATGTATTCACTGCCACTGTTTCTGCTCTGTTCAGCAGTGCCTGCCAATGTCTCGAGTTTATGATGTCTGTAGCAAATGTTTTAGTGTTGACATCTTCTGCGATGTGAGTGAAGATAAATTGCATTAAACGCTAAAACATTACTTACAGATGGAAAATAGACTGACTTCCCAGACATTTGCAAGCAGGGCATCTCCAGTTACGCTGTGGCAGAGGCTGCAGCAGAGACAACTCAGTTTAATAAGCAAAAATCAATTGGCATTAACCTGGGGAAAAAAGCCACCTTTACTTTCATTCCCACTTTAGGAAGTGCTGCTATACTAACACAGGGTGCTAGAGAAAGCCTGCTCTCTTTGTGTACACAAACAATGCTGCACAGGAGCAGAGCTGTATTATGTCAGAATACGCAGCTGCAACACACTCTCCATCCTAGTGATACTGGAAAGTCACCCCCTGCTTGTCCCTACATTTGTGAGAAAACATATTTAAGAAAAATACTGATAAATATTTTCTCCCGTCCCAGTTTTAAGCCCAGCTATTTAGTGTGGAGCACAGAGGAACTCCACATCCTGTTACTTCCACTGCATTCCCTATTCCCCTTCCCCATTCCCTTCGGTACAGAGGTTCATGATACAAATGTAATTGCTCTAATTTTTTCCACATCCTTTTGGGAGAGAGAATATTTCTTCTTTTAAAGGGTATTAGTAACCCTCTGGCAATTCCATTTATCTCTTCAGCACAGTGAATCTGAAAGAATCAGCCAGGCTCACTCTTCCTTTCACCCGCTGCCACGGCAGAGCCCACAGAGCACCTCTGGAGAGGGTGGGAGCTTCATGTGTGTGCTACACACACACAGTAGAGGCCAACACACAACAACACACGACAGTTTCATCAATACTGAGGGGTACTTAGCCTGTAGTAATGAGTAGTTAAAAACATACGTATTTTATTTTTAGAACTGACAGCAAGAGATGTGCTTGTTTATTTGACAAAGGTAAAAGATTTCTGATATTTATGGGGCAGCTGAGCAGGGAAGGAGTTAAAGCCAGGGTTTCAAATGTAAAACAAACAAGGCTAAGCCTCTCTTTCTCCAAGGTCTCCCTCCTTCCTTGCCCTCTGCAGAGGCTATAAATAGATTGCAGAAGAATGAAGTATGGGTGGGACCAAACTAGCCAGTCCCTTCTATTCTCCCAAGGGAAGGGGGAAAAAATAAAACTACCATTTGACTCAATTATTTCAGATTATGAAGAAATTAACACCCCACGAAAAATTTAGAAGTGCTACTCCTAATTACAATATGCAGCCTTCTGATTTATCATCCTACTTGTCTTTGAATTCTCCTTTCCTTCCTTTGCATCATTTTTGTGCATAGCACGCATTTACTGAATCTTGCAGTCACATTTCTTATAGCCCACAGACTGCCTGTAAGGAAGAGAGGTGTGCATAGATAGGGACTGTAGGTGGACAGCATCATCTTTCCCATGCTCTGTTAATTCTGAAAAAAACCCTACCCCGCTATCCTACCCCTAAATAAATCTGAAGTTTAAGAAAAATGCATTTTTCCCGTCACCCCAAAGCTGAAGTGTCATTTCTCCAGCAGTCTTGTGGAATAACACATTCAAAGGCAAAAGATTCAGTGGAAATACTTAATGTACAACCTTGTATACATCAAGGTAATCAGTCCTGACTTGCCTTCTCAAGCTAGTTCTTACAGCATCACCAATTAGCAGAAAAGTTCAAGAAATTAAATACTAGTTGTTTATATTTTTGTTTATAGCTGAACTCAAAAGTGAACTAACTGTTGCCTACCACCTGAAATCTCTTTGAGTGCAAACTGCTCTTAGTAACTGGTGAAAACAGCACAGGCACCAATACTAACTTTCCTGACTTAACTACTGGGGTGGACTGGCTCTATCTCTCCAAAATCAGGGTATGCCCACTTGCAGCTTCCTCAGAGTGGGAGGCATGAGAAAAAGATACCAAGAAACACTGTTCAGTAGTTAAAGCTCAGGCTTCAGGTAGAGCATCTGGAGATATACCCACAATTAATATTAGGGAAGTACTTCTAATTAGCACCAATTATAACCATGGCGAGGGTCAGAGTTTCTGAGAGATTCTGACCTACTAAATTCAAAAAGTGGTTTGAAACAGAGGATGAGTGGAGGTTATCCTTTTTCTTATACTCTTAGACAAGGACCATGAAGTTTAGTTTGCTTTCCCTGAGCAGTGTCAGGTGGTTCAAGCCTTTCAGCTTTGCCAGAAGGTCTGTCCTTGTGGTTTGCAGGCATGCCTTCCTTGGGAGGGAAAACCAAAATGCACCAGGTAGTCAGCACCTGCACAAGCACTCTTCACCTGCAGCCCTGGAAATGTAATGAGCTGCCTTACACCTCACGCATAAAAAGAATACCTAAGTGCTATCTTATCCTAAATTTCTTTCTTTTGGAAAAAACCCTTCCATTCTTACACTCTCAGGCTTCCTTTCTTTAGTACTTGTCTTTTTTTAAGCCAGTCACCTCCCTAGATGTCTTTAGTGTCTGCAGGGAAGAGCAGGCATGAGCACCTAATTACAAAAAGGCAGAAGATTCATTACACATGCAGAGAAGAATTTGCATCACCCCTTCCTGGCAGATGTCTGTGCCCTGGGAGGCTGCACGCACCACCCAGTTTGCTGCAGTTCTTGTCACAGACCAACTGAAGCTGGCCCTGGCCTGAGCAGGGGGCTGGGCTCAGTCACCTCCAAAGGTCTCTTCTAACCTGTTTCCTCCTGTCCCCCAGTCCCAGTCTTATGATAACAAGATACTAAAAAAGGAAAGCAGACCTGACACCTTCCTCCCAGGAAAGGATCTGTAAGGCAGCAAAACTTCTCTTATGGGATCTAGATAAACTAAGCTGCCATCCATAGCCTGTCCTGTTAGAGCAGGGAACCCTCATCACAGAGGCACAAGCAACCTGGTTAACCTTCTACTGCAAACTGTATCTTGACTCTCTCAGCTGAATTTGCATCAGGTTTTCACTGTCTGGTCTCTGGGACTAGAGGAGAAGTTAAACAATGCTGGGTTTATGTGAAGCATGAGTGCTGTGCACATAATGCTTTTATAATCCTTCGATAATAACTTGTTAACTGCAGAGGAGGCTGTATAAAATGAAGGTTACAAAAGCATTTCTCCATGAAAGTTTAATTTTTATAAGCACTCCAATTAGTAAGAGTTCGTTTTTGTTCAGCCACATCACACTCAACCTATGACATCTCTCAGAGATGAAGTTCAAACCAATGGGCATAAACTAGAGTTTTCTGCCCACAGGGAACTGTGCACACATGCACCCGCACGTGCAGGCTGCTGGGAAGCCTGGCCACTGCACACATGTTTTTGCATTTCAGTCTCTTGTCCACATGTTAGAAGCAGACAAGAAAAGTGATGGGCACCCATGCAAACAGCCCAACAGACATCGCTGCCACAGGCCCGTTCAGGAGGAGATGTGCAGAGCCATATGCACAATTCATTTTGTTCAGAGGCGCTGTGAGGGAGTGAGCCAACATCCTAGATAAGCAGGGCAACATGAAAAAGAAGAGAAGGTATTATTATTTTTAAGGTAATATAAATCCCAGTTCCTTCCTCCAGTTCCTTTTTATCATGGTTGTCATGTTTTTCCCACAGGCCACTGTCATAAAGAATGCAACATACTCTCAGAATAAAAGCCCTGAAGGGATGTGGAGAGCAGAAAGCACACCTGGTCCTATCTACCCAATGACACAAAAAATCAGGGAGGCCTGGAAAAGGTAGGATTCCTGTTTCTTACATGTGACACTCCCAGTTTCACCCTCTCCCCAGAACATCTACTTACTCACCCCGGGGCTCTAAGCTTCCAAACTGGCTCTTTAAGGCAGCAGGGAGAAACCTGCAGAAGCCAAAATCCCCTGGTAACAGAAGTCAGTACTGGTCTGCCCAGCAAATGACACTGTGTACAAGTATCCAGTGCTCAGCGGGAGATAGCAGCCTTTAATTCAGTAACTTCTCTGTCTGGTGGCAGGCTTCTCCTCTGCTTTTGTTTCCAGTCCAGGAACAATTTCCTGCAAGTCTCACATTCACTGCTCCCAGCAGAATGTTCTTGTTTTAAGAAAGAGCAGGTGCTGGTCCTGCCAAAAGCACCTGCAGGATGGGGGAGGATGGGACTGTGCATCACAGCTCACAGCACTGCCAGGCTTGGAGAGGATCACGAGGACTGTTAAGAGGGTCAATATCTAGAGCAAGCAGCAGCATCTCTACCTCAGCTATAGAGCACAATGGGCCTTGAAAGAAAGGCCAACTGAGTGACCAAACTTTGTCTGATCACAGAGCTCAGCAACACCAGTGCTGCTGTGTCTGCAGTCAAACAGAAAGACACTTTCCCGGGCCAGGGACTGAGGAAAGCAAGCACACACAAGGCTGTGAAGAGTCTCAGCTTTGGTCATTCTACCCTCCTGCAGCTTCTGCTTATGAAAGACACCTTAAGCAATTTTGATTTCTGGAAATCCTTTCTGCCTGTACATACTTAGGTAGTTTTGAGAATCTTCAGGATGCAGAACCATGCAATTACAAAGGAAGTGGAGCACAAAAAGGAGGTTGGTGTGAGATGCTTGAGGGAGAACAGAAAGATTATGAGACAAGAAGTAGTAAAGAGACTAGTTTCAAAGCATCACTTCCATATAATGTGAAAGTCATCCCAGGAGATACCAGCATAGGAATAACATAACATTCACTCTTACAACATTTAGATTTTGAAAGGATAGGCTTTTCAAAAAAAAGTTATCAAGATGCTAGACACCTTCACACAGATTTTTCTGGCATATACTTCAGAGAGACAGGCAGTTTGGGATCTTGTCCAGAAGGCACCTCACTGCGTCACAAGCCCAAGCACAGCCTGCCCAGTTTCCAAGATCTCTAGTGAGTGCTGTCTCTTTGCACAGGAGGCTGCTCCCTGGACAGAGGGGGCTACTTCACTGTGTAGCCACCGACCTCAGCTTAAAGCAGCACAACAAACTTTGCTACAAGTCCATGAAGTGTCTGCTCCAGAGTGGGAGTGTTTGTCGTGTGTCAGTATCAGAGATCTCTTTTTCAGTCAGGAAGCTCTGTTAAGGCCAATTTAACTGCAGAGCAAATAAAACAGCTGAGTATTTTTCTTCACAAACTACAGCCTCCAACTTGCTGTTAGCCAGGAATAACCAGCCTTAACTTGTCTGTTCTTATTGTCTCTCTGGGAAACCAGACCATTTAGTAGGAATCTTCACTCTCATTTACAGGTAGGAAGCCCAGGTACAAAGAGATTAAGGAA
Organism: Falcunculus frontatus; assembly: GCA_013398115.1. Lineage (NCBI taxonomy): Eukaryota > Metazoa > Chordata > Aves > Passeriformes > Falcunculus > Falcunculus frontatus. The sequence goes on along the minus strand of VZRV01007601.1, from coordinate 4,071,440 downwards.
CACAAAAGAAGGCAAAAGGAAGCAGAATAGTAAAATGCACTGGAAAAAAACCCCTTCAGTCCCTTGCCATCTTAATGGCTGAAGTTAATACCACAGCCTTAAACGCCTGCAGTTCCGTCTGATAACAAGTATTTCCTAGCTCTTGGTCTTTGACCAAAAATATACACACAAATAGAAGAGGTTGTAGACTTCTGTATAACGTTTTGAGCTCACTCTTCAGGTAAACACCCCCCAAAACAGTAGCAAATGTATTTCTCTCACTTAGAGCCCTTAATACGCTCACTGCGAACACAATGAAAAAAGCTAGAACTACTCATTTCATTACCTACTGCTCTCCAGATTAATCTCCATTCTGTGCTGCACAATGACAGGGTCACCAGAGGGTTTCCATGCCACTGGGGCTGTGTAAGGAAGTACGCGGTCTGTACAAACAAAAGCAGGGGAATTCTTTATTCTTGTTCTTCCTAACCTGTGGTTTAATTCCCTTTATTTTGTAAAATGAAAACCAGTCTTTTCTCAGAACATAAATGATCAGTGCCAGCTTTCCCAAAGGGAAAGTATTACAACAGTGTACAGCTTCTGCCGAAGTTAAAAATCTTTCCTAGAAGGATCTTGGGTTTAAAAGTAAGCTCCAAGTGCTCTAAAATAGTCACACACAGTCTAAGAACGAGCAGGTGCCTCACGAAACGAAGAGTCCAAATCTGGTGCCTTTCAGGTATAAGGATTCCTAAGGCAGGAGCTCCTAAAGTGGCTTTTGTTAAGGTTTCATATATGTACCAGGAGACTAAGACTAAGGAATGCAATTGCACCCCTTATTACACCTCAAACAGCCCCCACTACTCCCATCTATTCCATGAACCTACCATGCCTTCAAGCAAGCACTTATGAAGAAGCCAACACCACTTCACTCATGAGGGATTTATTCAGAATCCCGAGTGGGGAGATCAGGCTGGCCCTGGGTACAGCACAGCTAAACAGCCTGGGGCAGCACAGGAGCACAGCTTTTCTCTGCTGGGTCCTGTCAGGGCTGGGCAGCAGTTGGCCATGCATTCCCAGTGCCAAAGGGATTATAGAGGCAATCTTCTCCTTGGCCTCTTCCCGCCTGAGGGGGGTGACATGCCAAGTCCACGATCCCAACATGCACACCTCCACCTCCTCCGTGTCACACTGGTCCAAACAGAACCTGAGCATGAACAAATCAGCTGAGCTCAGTGTGGTACCGCTCGCCTCTCTCCAACATCTGTGTGTGCACCGCTCCACCTGAATGAGGATCTCTTGTGGTCCAACCATCCCCTGCTCTGGGGATCTGAGGATGAGAGTATGCCTCATCTCCCCTGGGGTGCTGGGTCCCCTAAAACTCCTGTTCCTCAGGGAAAGGCAGGTCTCCATGCCCTATAGCATGGGATGAGCCCTCCTCCGGCCTCCCACAGAAATGGACGGGAGCAAACCCAACTTCCATTCCTGCTATGGGAAGTGTGAAACAGCTGCACACAGGCCTGCCCCAGGCTGGGCCCACAAAAGGCACATAGCACTGGGGGGCTCCTGGGCAACCCTGCCTACCCCCAGCCTTCCAAAAACTGAGCACTGAAAATGCTAATGGCTTAACAGCCCAAGGATGACAGTGAGCTGCCGAAAGGCACTGAAACAGAATAGAGGGAACAGACATGCCATTTTTTTTCCTCTCCTCATTGAAATTTATTGCAGCTAGAACTGAATAAAATAACTGAGACCCAGCAATACAGATAGCATCTGAGATTCCTTGCTGTCCCTGTCAACAACTTTCAGACATTTGAAAGCACAGCCATAATCCCCCTTTCACTGCAGCAGAGAATGAGAGTGAAACACGCAGCAGCCGTAATTTTCACTAGGAGATCAAATCTGTTCCATCCCAAACCCTCCCTAACCCACAGAGCAATGCTAGGGAAAACCTTGAGAGCTCACTGAGCCCATCAGACCCGTGCTGAGGAACTGATGGTAGTTCCTGGGACCATCCTTCTGCTTAAAACACCAGGCTGATCTGTGATAAAACTGTGTTAATACATAGTTAATGGAGACTGACTGGTGGAAATCAGTCCTTCCCAGAATACCTAGCTCAGGAGCAACTCCAGTTTGCAAATGAACAAAGTTAATAAACACATGCAATTTTACTTCTCATTAAGTGTCCTAGCATATTCAGAAAATTCCCACAACACTCTCAACGTTAGCCTTCAGACTGACATACATATAGGTACTGTAAGGTCCAGGTAGAACCTGGATCTATAACCCCCAGATCCTATCCATCTTCTGCCTTCCTGCAGAGAAACCCCTCAGCTGCATCCTCCTGAGGCTCCCCAGGTCTCTCCTGGCACAGACCATCCCATTCCCTTGCAAACACACAGGTAACTTGAGCTGTGTGTCCCACCACACAACCACACCCGACCAGCGTGACAAGCCCTGTGTTGCTCCGCACAGCTTCCTCTTGCTCAGCTCCAGCACTGGGATCAGCCTCCCAGTTGCCACAACAGCCAGGACAGGACATGCAGAGATGCACCTGTGTTGTGTAGTCTAATGCTTTGTTTCTAGAGGGAACTTCACTTGCCATTGCCAGCTTCTTCTCACTAGCAGTTTCTTTTCTGCAACTGGGCGAGGTTAAAGATACTACTTCATCATCCAGCACCATGAGATACCACGCTTTCCTGTGAAACTGCAAACCGCTAATGGGTAAGTCTTCAGGAAAAGAGGGGCAGCAATCAAAAGAAGGTGATGGACAAGCAGCACCAGCATGGTCGAGAGGCAGCTTCTAGACACAGACTACAGGCCTGCATGCATGTTCTCACATTCCTCCTCCAAAGGGAAGGGTTACGACAACCCCACTCATCACAGAGAAACTGCCTCCAAGGGGAAAACACATCAACAGAGACCTGTTCAAGCACACACCTACTGTAAAAAGACTGTCCTGACCTGGCCCCTGGTAAAAATATTCCATCTGCTCAGGATCTCACCTATTACAGAAAGAAGGCATGGATGTTTTCACTTCAATATTTCTACACTTATCACCACTGGGAGAGAAAAGGGACAGAGGACTCAAAAACATTTCAAGTGTGAGGTAGCTATGTTGTGATTTTCCAGGGCAGCAGCAAGGTGTCTGAAAAGGCACATCTCCATAGGCAATCAGTGACCCAATGATCATTGTGCCTTCTGAATATGTTGTGGCATTCACAGCTCTGTAGAGGTTAAAATCAGAGGATGTCAGCTTCTATAGACTGTAACAAAAATACGATACAAAACACTTCCATAGGCTTCCTTCAGAAATAGAAGAATTCTCATTCTTAGGTCCCTCTTATTTATTTTCACTGTCAAACCAAGCACATGCTGAGAGGTAAGAATTGCCCCAGCCTCTTGCTACATAACCCAGGGGAATTTCCTCTCATCACCCACAAACTCTTCCACATGATCCTTGCTATTCATGCACTGAAAACAACTAACAGGAAGCTTCATCTGAGAATTCTTGCCTTTTTCACTCCTGCAGAAAAAGCTAATATAAAGCAAACTAGTTCATCACCTTTTCCCTACAGCATATAAATATTCAACACCCACTGACAGCCCTGGATAACGTGAAAATCAGTCACATTTTCACAGTGCAAGCATCTGTTCTTCCCTAGTGTAAATGTGATTTGAAAAAATTTGGTGCTCATGAAGAAGACCAGAAATGGACAGCTTGGATCCTTCTCTTATAGTGTCTGCTGGAACACCTCATGTTTTTCCCTTGTAAATAAATAATTAAATAAGCAATACCAAGATTTTTCAAACATTTATGTTTCAGTATCAAAGTTGAAGGTGAGGCTCCAGGGTGTGGTGGAGGGGTGTCTGCAGCCCTTCATTTCAGCCCTCTATTCCAAAAGGAGTTTCTGAGAGGAATGGCTCTGAAAGTCCTGTGCAAGGGGGCAACTCTTTTGTACGTATATAAAGTACTGAACAAAACCACAAACCAAAGTCATGGCCCAAGTACTGGTAATCCTAAAAAAAACAGTCATCAGGGAATAGAGTTCACTGCATCGTGATGGCCCCAAGAACAGCTAAGGAGCTACCACTGGTATCCCAAGGCTACCTAAAGGTATAAATACTGGAACATGCCTTTTTGGAAAATAAATAATCAATCTCAGAATGTCACGCATCGATTATTACAAATATTTTATTTCTTTCTTTATTAATATATGCAAAACAATCAGATTAGAGCCACAGGAGGTAATGAAAAACCAGCTAAGAGATAAGGGCCTTTTTCTGTGTTGTGCTATGCATGTTTAGCTCCTATTTTAAAAGGGGACCTTGAGTCTGCTTTTGCAATGCTTGGAGTGAATGTCAACTACAGACTTTTCAAGGCAGGGAAAATTGCAATCCTGCAAAAGAAATATCATGATCCCTTAAATAATGCAGATGCCTGACATGATGAGCCTTATTGCCAGGCTAAAGGTGGGGCCAGAAGAATCCTACAGCAAAAGGATAGCATAAAGACTGAAAACAAAGGTCAAAGTATTTGCCACCAGTTTTGATATAACCAGGCAGCTGAAAAGATGCAAGGAAAGCTAAGTTTGCAGGGGTGGAGGAGGATCTTATTTGATGAACGGCTTCACATTCATTTTTTCCATCTGCATTATCTAGTCTAATAAAAATGTTATCTCTTCCTACAGACGTTGTGTCTGAACAGCCTCTCTGTGAAAGGGAGCTACATGCTTAACACAGCACATGATGCTGTAACCTGGTCTCTAAGGAGAAAACCATGGGAGACGGCTCTGGGCTGCACACAGACATTATCAAGGAGAGGACACCCCACACCACCTCCTCCATGTTTGGTACTCCTCCCAGAAAGATATTGCTAACACTGAATCCAGGGCTGTAGGAATGGTGTAAGCATGGAGAAACATAACATTTTATAGAGCGAAGTTCCAGGGTCTCAATCTGTTCACCTCATCAAAGAGAAGACTGAAAGGTAACCAGATCAAAGTGACTAAATGCCATCACAGAAAGAGAAATGTGATTTGAGTCTAGAGAAGCTGAATTGATAAAAGGCTGAAAGGCAGAACTTTTAACGGGTTCATTAACAACTGAAACAATATCCCATGAACTGCAGGGGACTGCACACTGCAGATGACTGTCAAATTGCAATGGGATGCTTTTCTAGAACATCTTTTCAAGTTCAAACAGGAATTAATCCAGAGAAAGCCTGCATGAGAGATCACAGCTTTCTGACTTTCATAATCTCCAAATGCAGCAGAGAAGCAGTACTGGATTTCAGGATAGCAGAGCCAAGTCAGTTCAGAAAGGAGAACAGAATAGCTCACCAGTATCAACAGGAATATTTACATGAGCAGGACTCCCCTCACACTGAGGAACGTACAACCATAAGGACTAAACTGAAGTGACAAGCACAGAAAATAAGAATGAAGAAACTTACCACCTAATAACATTAAGGTACAGGAGGATGTTTATTTAGGAAGAAAGCTGACATGTCTGAAGCAAGAGGAGCCCAATGGAGCTTTCATACAGACCAAGTGAAACAGGAGGGAATAAAGAGGCTATAGTATATTATTTTTGTTCTGAGGTTAAAAAAAGCTCACTGATCTGACTGGCAGGTGTCACCAGCTCCCGCTGCAGGCCCTGACAGGAGGGACTGAATCCACGTGGAGAGGTGGTACAGCATGGAACCATTGCTTTGTAGAATGGGATACTGTGAAGCACATTCTCTATTTTAAGTAGTCTTTATTTAGTACTGCAAGTGTTTCCCAGTTTGATTTATGAATCAATGAATCTGAAGAATGTTAAGTACCCATATTTGACCATAGAAAAAGTTTAGGCTGATCCTTAAAGAAAAATCCAGGCACTGAGCCCTGTTTGCTTCAACACCTACCAGAAAAGCTGCTTACCGAGCAACCCCTAAGGAACAGTTGGAACTCCAGAGACAAACATCCTAGGAGACCCAGGACTGAAGGTATTCCCCACTCTCCTCTCATGAGATTTGCAGACCAGATGTTTGGCAGTGATATTTCCTTCTGTATCCTCTACCTGTTCGGAAAACAACTGTGGCTTTTTCAGTTCTCTGGGAGTTGATTTGTTGCTTTAAAAGAAGCACCTGCCCCATAAGTCTGTCTTTTTCACTGTGCTGCAAACATATGCAAGATGTTTATGATAGCAAACAGCAGGAGTGTTGAGGAGTCTCACCAGCTCTAATTAAAACAGGCTCATCCTACAATTTTACCCATGTAGAACTGAGGTTGCTTATTTGTGTAAATGCAAGGCTTAGCTTGCAAATACCAAAATGCAGGTGTCAATATATGACAACTGTAAGCTGCTGAGAAGGGAGTTTTCTGCTAATCCTTTCGAGCAGATGTGTTGCAGCAGATCAAAGAACACAAGCTCCTACAGGCTGGACTGGCACATATCCTGGGGACATGGCAGGGAAACGCTCATTGCTTCCCTTAACAGGGACAACACCATTAGGATGAGCATGGTAACAGGCAGCCTTGGTCTCTATCACCACCAGCCCAAGTAAGTGACATGGGGGGCACTAGGATAGGGCCTCGAACAATGCAGCCAGTGTCCCACAAGACTGCTCTTTTTCAAGGGAGCAGAAGCTACCATGAGTGTTAAGAAAGATGCTCCTGTGGAATGTGGTGCAAAGGAGGGAGAGAAATTCAGTCAGGCAATGGACAACCCCTCCCTTGCTACTTGGTGCTGGGAAGCGTGCAACAGCGTCTCTTCACATAAGCCCCAGAGGTGCATAGATGAGACAGCTCTGCGGGGAAATGGCAAGGATTATAAACACAATTTCACTTTGTTGCTACAGGTGAACAAACATCGCTCTGGTAGGAGTCCAGGGGCTCTGCTGCCTACAACTAAGCCTGCAGCACATAGACTGCTTCAGCCAACGGCTGTGTTGTCAGCATAAATAATCACCAAAGAGGGACCACCAAGCAAACAAACCTTTCAAATGAACCACTCGCTTCCCATGTTTGTCAGAAAAAAATGTTCCAACAGTGAGATCTCCAAGCAATACCAAAGGCATCTCCAGGACAGGCACTCCATCTGAAACCGAGCCGCAAAGAGAGTTCAGGATAACGAGTATCTGTCCCATACAAAACAAGAAGCACCAAAGGCGATTCCTAATACCAGCCTGTGCACTGTGCAGTGCCTCGAAGATTTGAGCCTTCTTTTTAATATTAGAGATAGAGAAGGTGTTTATCTTTCTTAACTTGCTAGTTTTAATTGCATTTTAAGCAACCTCCCTCTGGAATCTCTTGAAGGTTCACAGGATGGCAGTTGGCAGCTTCCAAACATATGACAATAGTCTCAAAGCTTGCCTTTAAATTTCTGTAATGGGAAACTTGGATGTTTTGGAATGGGGGGCTGAGTCCTGACTGTCTGGGTCTTTGCGAAGGACAGATTATGCAACTACAGCAAGGCAGCACTCTCCTTTCATTCCACACTAAAAACGAGGCCCAGATGAATGTGCTGGCCATGAGGAAACACAGAAAGGACAATGTGTATTCCAGTTCAGCTTTTTCAGGTTCATGTGTAGTTCAATGACTTCTGTGCTAAAATACTCAATTTTCCAGGGATTTCTCCATCTACTGCAAACATATTTAAGGGGTTTTTTCCTCTTCCACAGCCAGTAAGATCTTTGTTATCTAAGGCCTCTAAATCTTTCTTAAGTCAATACACTCTTGCAATAGGTTCCCAGCCTTCAACATTTCCCCAAAAATACTCAGACTCAACCTTTTTTTTCTTTATTACCCCTTGAGAGTTACCACAGAGAGAGTTTAAGAAATGCAAGCAAATGGACATGAGTATGGGGTAGCCAAAATGACACCTGACTGACAGTTGGGAAGGTCTGACGGCGAGGTGCAGATGTATGAAAACATCCACATTCCCACTCACTGTGCTCAGACCGCACAAGAGGCTTGGTAGTGTAAGACAGACTGGCTGCCTTGGCTATGCTAAGCAGCCATGGGAATGCAGCACTTGCACAAAAGGGTACCAAAACTTCTGCAACAAGGTAAAAATCTCCAGAGAACGATGACGCTCATCCTTGGAGAAAAGGTAAAGAGTTAGCACAAGCTTTGTTTTGCTCCGAGCAAGCATTTCTACATAAATGTGCTACTCCAGAGTGACAACATGTGCTGTTAGACCTCTTACCAACTGTTTGCATGGGGCTTTATGGAGTTAAGCATGAAGCATTCCTTCTCCTCAGGGTGCTTGGAGCCCAAAGCACACAAATCATGTAGAGAAATTAAAACCAGAACTTGGGAAAAGGAGAGGTATGAGATAATGTATCATTTTACATGGTCACCTATGCACCAGCGTTTGTGCTATCAGTAAAGCCAGTGAAATCAATCTTTGTGGTAGCAAAGACTAAATCTCCTGTTTTGCAGAACAATGGCATGCATGGGCAATGAACATTGTGAATGGCTCCTCTAGTCTTGGGACAGCATATCCTGAAGGACCTCACTTCCTGCAAGAAATGGCAGTAAGATTTGCAAGCTGCTATTAGGGTTCTGTCAAATTAATGAGTCTTAAGGGTACAGAGTTCCTCTCATGAATACAATAAACTGCTGCTATACTGATATAAGCTCTTTCCAGTTCAAATATTGATAGAGGAGTTGTGATCTACACTGGCATTACAATTTATGTCCAGTCTGGAGACATCCCTTGCTTTATAGACATAAGGCTAACAGGTTGGTTAGAGGTCAAAAATGAAGAAACAATTTTCATCATTCTTGATTATCTTTGAGAGATCCTGAAGCAGATGGAAGCTGCTCAGCCATTCAGCCAGTGTTACATATTTCACTCTGACAAGGCTCTGGCACCATGAGCAGAGGGAAACCTGAGCAAGACTATTTCCTCCCATTTAACCTTCTTTATTATTAAACCTTTCAGTCATCAGCAGAGCATTTCTTTGGTGAGTTGAGGTTTTTTTAAAGCAAAATACAGAGTTTAAGGTACCTCCTTTTTACATACTCAGATCAGAGTCTTGAGACATGTTCTGGTTTTAATTATTAAGGCTGCTGGATGCTGTGGATCACTGACTGTAAGACAAAACTAATTCCTCTTCAGCCAAGCACTGCTAGTACGTAACCCATATATCCCCAGGTATTTGCTAGTGGAATGAAAGCTGGTTACAGCTATCTGGCTCAAAATTAACTGACAGCATCATTGCAGATCCAATTCATGACAAGCTTCATCTTTCAAGTCAATAATAACTTTACTAGATTGCCTGGTTTGCAAGGTAGCCCACCCTGATATCACAACAGACATTTAAATAATAAATGGCAGCTCTGTTTTATTCAGTAAGGCACAGTGGAACCTTTGCTAAATTTAACCATCCAATTAGCCTAGCAACATTCAGGATTTGGGAGTTTTCAGAGTTCACTACTTCCGAGAAGGAAAGCTCAGTTACACCAATTAACATTCTCTCTCTGAACTGTACAAGCAGCTACTTCCCAGGTCTTTCTGTGGTTTGAGAGGCAATGAGAACAACTGGGAGTCTAGCACTGACTTTTTAAGCTTCCCAGATGAAGAAGATATTCTTCCAGGTAATGCCAACCCCCTGGCTTGCTCTGGGCTCACACAAAAATAGACATACTCTACTGCTTTAGCAGCGGTGAGAAACTGTTGCTGGCAGAAAATAAAACAAAACCAGTTTCAAAGACAAGTTAATTCTGTATAAAATTAAGTATGATGCCTTAGCCCAAACCTTTTCATTAGCTGCAGCACACAAAACAGTCACCATTTGTTTTTAACCTTAGGCTAATACAAAACACACGTATCTCCTGCTGGCATGACTGCACACATTTCTTCTTCGAGCTCAGTGCAAGAGACAGTATGCCCAGAGATGGGCAATGGAAATTCTTCAGGTCACTTCAACCCGACATAAATACACGTCTACAGTATCTGAGCAGCAATCACAGTGAATCCTGCTACATCCAGCTGGCTTTTCCTCTCTATTACACACAAAGCTGTCTTTACAGAAAGAGCTAGCTTGTAGCATCTCTCCTTCGGTTTATGCAGATCACACTGCAGAGCACAGGAGTGCTCTGAATATTAAGCTACTGCATCTAACTTTTAAAAAAATAAATACATAAGCTGAAGAGGAAAATCAGGAGAGACTTGGCAGATGCTGTCTGGGTATTTCATTCCAAACCCCTGGTGTATCCTCACATGTCTTTGCAAGTAGGACAGGAACAAGGCACCTGCCCCTAAGCGGTGGGGTCAGAGCAGTCACTTCCCAGCCAACACAGCTGCTACAAATTCAGAGCTTTTGCCTTTCAATTACCTGCCCCCAAGAACAAAAATACAAAGGATATCAGACCCTTGAGGCAGCACACAGAAAAAAAACTTCCGCAAATCCTACTCAAAAATTCTGGGAATTTGCAATGGCTTTTAAAACACTCATCCCCAGATTTCACAAGGGCAGATTCTTTCCTAGACCTCTTCAGTTTAATCTCCTTAAGCCTGGAAGTTAAATCTTCATCTAGAGTGAAAATATTTTACCACTGTAATCTAGTTACGAGTATTTACACAATTTGCCCCAAATTCTCTCATTACAGCTGCCATTCTCAATTATTCACAGGTAGTGGTACATGCAGTTTCCGTGGAAACCTGCAGACCACGACCAACTGATGCGCAGGCAATGGGCACTCGAGCAGAACTGGTCGGCTGCGTAATTGTGCTGATAGCTGACCATATGAAACCTACAGGTAGCAAAGGACTAGTTTACATTTCAGTGTCTAAATTTCAAACATCTTAATTATTCCAGGGAGCAACCAAGACCTTGTATCTCCCAAAGCATAATAAACTTGATGAGGAGGCTGTAACTTTTATGACATCGCATTTCCAGCATTTCACTATCATTTTCTGTATTTACCATTGAAAGTAAATGTCAGATTACTCTACCGTAAAACTGGTCATAAGTGATTCACTCCATTACACTTCAGGACCTTCCTTATTTTTAACCAGTGAAACTCTGCCAGTCATTTGCCTGAGACTGTGCTGCCTCTTTTTTCCTTTCCTTCCATTACTAGTTGTTTTGTTTTATTAAAAATGTGAATATTCACATGATAAAATTTCTTTTTCCTTTAAGGTTTTTTTCAGCATTTAACATTCTGAATGTCATGGAGCCTCAAAAGCTGTTATCTTAAAAAGGTTTCAGAAGCTCCTTGGAAATTCTCTTCGGATTACACTAATGCACAACAGAATAAAAGTATATCCTTGTCAGGCAGAGCTGTGAAGCTACCCAATATTAAATTGCTGAGGCCTGACCATTCAGTGAGGGTTGTCCAGCTACTACCCTGAGCTCTCTAAGACAACAGACTCCACTATTACTCTGTTTGAAAGACTCATGCTTCCCCCTGATATACGGCATTCCACTGAGGTGCCGACTCTCACCAGGCACCCGCAAAGCTTCATCACCCGCACTTCATATTTTCACACAAGCTCCTTCACATTTTTTTCCCATGCTAAGACAGAGGCCCTTCCGTAGCCCATTCACCAAGACACAGGACTACAAATCCTTCTTTTCCAATTGGATCTCTTCAGGATTCGAGCAATTATGCTGTAACCAGTGATATTCCAGGCGATCATTTTGTTTCTGTGCTATCTCTTGTCACATGCACAGGTTCGTGTGTATCCACCTCATGTCTGTCTCTTGCCCAGACATTCAGTCGCCTGTGCAGAGCTCACTGTAGCCCACTGTGCCTGCATGGCCATGCTGTTTCAGGGGCTCTGCTACGAGGTTCCACAATCCAAGCCTTTATTACTCTAATGACACAGTCAACAATGGCACATGAGAGGTTGCTGTGCCCCCCTGTGAGCTGAGCCTTCTTCCTCCACTGCCATCCAGGAAACCAACTCAAGTTGCCCAGGTAAGATGGTGCAAGGCTCACTTTTTTATCCAGAGCTTTTCTACCTAGCATAGTCTCAGAACTGGAGTAGCAGATAATGTTTCTGGTGTAAAACAAGTACTGAGTTAACCCCAAATGAATAATAGTCACCTCAGACACAATTACTCAAACAGCATCACCCAATCACACCTAGATGCTAGAGCAAGGAGCACTTCTACAATGGGTGGAAATGCTCAGCACCAAGAAATTAAGCTCTAACTGAAGGAAGTAAAATAAAAAAAAATTGTTGCACCTGCATTATTCAGAATTTAGCGTTTGCCAAATGTAATTTCCAACTTATCTGTTTTGGAAAATACTCAAGAGTTCATAGAGGAAACCCTCTACATGTCACTTAAAAAGGCAAACTGGTAAAGCACTTATGAAAAACAACAGATCTATTGAGAGAACATCAAATAGAATGCCTACCCTGCACTGCTGAATAAATCAGCTGACATGGTAACACACAAATGTGTCCTGAAAAATGGCACTCCGTATACTTCTGCTTCCCTGAAAAGCATTAGCAGATCATATGCAGACCTCTTTTATAAAAATATTATGGTACAGGAATAAACAAAAGCTGCTTTTAATTCTATTGTTGAAGTGAAAGGTTATCACCTAAGGCAGCTGACTGGTTTAAAGAGAAGCACAGTCAACTTAAAGAGCTGCACCTCTATTCTAAACAAACTTTGGACTTCTGCATACTCCCTTAAATGCTGCTTACCGTAAAGGCAGTAGCACTTCAATTAGAAACAATGTTCACTTCCCCTTCCTAATTGAGAATGAAAAATAGCCTGGGATACACACTGGTGATGGGATGAAACACAGGCAAAACTTCCTATGGTTTAGCCAAAACTCTACTGAAACCTGAATTTAACAAAAAAGCTTCCGTTCTGAAGATCCCAGTCTTCAATGAGTATTTGTCAGGAATGTAATAAAGACAGGAGACAGATTTCTACAATAAATGCCAAAATAAGTTTAAGAATGCTGAAAGGGTCACACCAACAGCACTACAGAATCATTGGTAACTGCGTAACCGGAATCTGGGTAATTTCTGCTGGGGAATTTTGTGTCTGCACCACTCTATCCGATCCCCCATAGCAGCTGTAAATTAATGCCACAAGGAGAACAAGTTCAAACTCTGTTATTTGGCAGTGAGGTCCAGTTTCCATGAAATTCAGCATGTCATATCTCAAACTGAAAAGTGCATAAAGTAATGAATCACCGGGTTATATTCAGATTCTGCAGACTCATTTTTCAGACACAGAAAACCAGCACTCGCCAGGCTTAGAATAGCAGCACTGATCTAAAGGCCAACAGTGCTGCAATTCTAAAAAAGAAGGTATACCATAAAAGAACAGGTTAAGTGATAAGAGAAGGCATTTCAATTCTGTGCTTCAATGAGTGTTAGTGACACAGTCATTAGGAAGGTGGAAGATGAGCTGTCAAGTTTTGTGACTTATGTTTCAGACAGTTTTGTTAAACATGCCATTTTTTTCATAAACACTTTTTATGTATTTGCCATTGGTCAGCTAAAGGCACTGTTCAGCAGCGTAGGACCAGATGGGACACAGGACACTCCTGAGTTCTCTTGCCTCTCTGCCTATAAAGGAGGAAGAAAAGATCAGAAGAACCTGCTCTGTCTGGCTCAGCTGCATTCCTCAATTTACTCCAGCATTGCTTAGGACTTGTATACCTCACAATCAACATCTCAGTTGTGTTAGGATTAAATGTTCTAAGAAAAAAGAGGAAGCTGACTTCAATCAAGTCTCGATGGGTGACTGTCATTTACTATCCTTCATCTGCATCAAGTAGCTCAAAAATCTTGAGCTGGGGATCCTGAATACTTCGGCAGATTCACTGATCCAGGGCTGAATTTTAGTGAGGTAGGGAGTGAAAAATTGCCCTGGTGCTTGATGGCTTTTGAAATTTGCCTCTGCTGAGTAAAAGCCCTTAGACAGGTCTGGAAATGAGGAATGTGCATGCTTCTGCTGCCAAAATCGACATAAGGAAGACCTGGATGTAGCCTTCCACAGCTGCTAAGCCCTTCCCTTAGAGGGAAACACCCTCACCAGAGCTACTGAGGCAAGATGCAAAACACATCCTGCCGCCAGCCTGCCTCACAAACATGGAGCATCTTGCACTATAAATAACAAAGACAGGCTACTGCTACAACTGCGCAGGATTAATGAGGCAACATCCAACACATTACATCTGAATAAGAGCGAGTACAAAGTAATCTGAACACAAGAAACTTGAAAAAAAATTACCCTGAGTCACTGAGGCGCGTTCCCTCCTAGTGCCCATCACAAAACCCCTCCTCAACTTTCGTCTTTTGTCTAGTCTGACCCTGTACACTGAATCATCCGGACAAATAGGGCTCCTGGAGTTTTCCAGATGGGTTCTCGGTTGCCACAGGAATGAGCAAAACCATATGCTCAACCTGCAAGATGGAAGGAGTCCTGGAAGATGGCAATTGAAAGGGCTCACAATATTCAGTACCGTGCCAGATAAGGTAAAGCAACTCCACAGTGCTGCCAAGCCCTGTTTCTACAACATGAGGACACATAATTTTGCTGTTGCAAACAACATAGGTTAAATCACAACTAAATATACTAGCACTTTTCAGTATGAAGACACAAGCATGGAGGCAAAGAGAGCCTTTAAATCCAGAGTCCCTTCTAATAATAACAACAACAACCCACTGTCCCTTCTAATACAAACACTGCAGGGCATAAATGATACTAGAAATTAACAGGGGTTTTTTTCACAGACCACACAGTGAAGCTGGGAAACATCTTGCTATATGCAATATTATATGCACACCAGAAGTTAAAGTTCGAAGCCTAACTAGATTCTTCTTTCTTCAGTCTGACTAAACCCACTACCTTTAGTTCAAAAATGCCTGAGGTACACATCAGTAGAGGCCAGAGAAGCACGTACTTGAAGAAATCGTCACCTCAAGCATGGTCCTTACAGACTTCTCTGGCACTCACCCCTGACTCCTGCAAAAAAAAGTGGGATAGACTAACCTTCAGTTTCAATCACTGCAGCTGTTTCTTACTGCAGCAAAATACAGTGTGAATTACAATGCATGTATTTCTAGAAAAGCACAAAAACAGCACAGAGAATTTCAGTATGAGCTAAAAAGGAAGTCAGGTGCTAGAAAATAAGCCAAACAAGAGGGGCTTACTGAGCTCAAATGTTCAGCCCGTTGAAGAGAATTTACAGAAGCTTACATGGAAAAAAGGATCTCAGAGACACAGGGCAGAGAAGAGGGTTCACAGTCTCAGGAAGAGACAAATGGTTTAGATTGAAGTTGAGATTATACAGTTTCAACACTGGAGTTACGTACTAATTATTGGAATAAACTGGCCAGTTAGTGCTGGATTTACAGCTGCTTTGCACTTTTTTTTTGATGGTTAGTATATAATTTCTTAAAGATATCCTTTAATCTGCCTTTAAGAAATGTCTGCGTGGCTGAACCAAAGAGGATGCGAGTGAGAGATACCAGACATGGACCCTCTTCCCACAGAGCCTGTGATCACACTAAAAGTGGATACAGAGCCAGGTACATTGGCTGGTACGTGCTTGAACAGATGCAGTCTGTTCTCCCTGGGTACTCCCTGAAAGGCCTGAAGCAAGAGGAGTCTTATGGGTTTGTCTGCACTGGAAAGCAGTGTTAGAGACAGAATGTAACCACAAGAAAATGCATTAACTACACAACATAGCCATAACCTTACTATGATTTAATAGTGGGTATAGCTTGCCTCATCAATGCAAAGCCACACTCCATTAGACAGACAACTCCTCAGATTTCTGCTTTGATCAAATGCAAGTCTCTAATAAGGACCAATCTGAGTAATGGTTTGAATCAGGGGAAGACGCTAGGGGCAGGTTTAACACTTAAGACATTTTAGGGTTGCCACACATTCTTGAATTGCTGGTGCCTATCAGCTTTTAAGTCAATACACTGAATGTTTTTGAGGTCTTCTCTAAAGTCAACACCACCTCACACAAACGTCAAAAATTGAAATTCAGAATCCTGGGCAAGTCAGGAAACCAGAGAATCCTGCTTTTGAGTTTGACATGCTCCCCGTGATTTGGCACAGGAAATAACCCCATCAGCTGCAAGCAAACACCAGGAGAAAGGAGGTGACACTGAAAAAGGTGGCAGCCTGCAGAAAGAGACAGACATCACAACTTGCACTCTGCAAGGCCAAGGTTGCTGGGAAAATCAAATTCAGCTATCTGAAATACAGAGAAAAGTCACAAAAAAAGTACAAGGAGAACCAAAAGACTTTCCCTCTGCCAACCACAACAAATGGCTCAGTAATACAAAATGTCAGTTGGCACTTGAAGCACAGTGGATGGCCAGAGAGAAAGTGCATTTTTAAATCATTAACACATTGGGAACACACAGATGTGCAGTTCAGCTACATCTGTGCATTGTAATTCCTACAGTAGTCACTACTTAATGAATCATCAATTGTGACAAGATCAATGAACCGAACTGAACAACAAACTAAAGCTAGTAAATTCATGCCTGGGGCAAGAGCTAAGGGTTTATTTTATTATTTTTTTCAGTACTTCTATAATTTTTAGTGTCTAATTAGCAAAAACATGAATCCTCCAGAGCCCTTTTCTTTTTTTCCTCCCTTCTGAAAGTCCTACTGCAAAGGATAAAGATTTCATTCATGTTTGCTAAATTCAAGTCTGGATACTACTCATCTGCTCACAGTTTTTTCCTCAGGACCAGGAGCACATGGCAGCAGGAGTTACAATGCTGGGATGCGCACTACATGCCAATCAGGTGGACTCTGATTGAGCCTACCACCTCTAGGCAAAACAACTGCTGTTTTTTCCACAAGGCCAGATTACTCCTGCAGGCAAAGCATCAGCTAAGATTCTCTTCAATGCTACTTTTTCAAGGGACAAATTCACATCCAAATCAAGCAACCAAATCATTTATTTGCAAAGAACACACACTGAGTTTCCCCCTGGCCTCAACCCATTCAACAACTTCAATGCTGAGTTTGTTGATGACATGCATAATCCAGCTAGGTTTCACATCAGTGATACTCTTACAGAAAAACTGTCCAAATTAACCAGGAAGCAGAAGACAGCACCCCATCTTCTTACAAAGCAAAGTCCATGCAAGCGAGGGCTCTCCCTGCTGACCTCTTCACTCTTCCAGGTAAACCATTTTAATCTCCACCATATGTAGGCTTTCAGTGTATTAATACCTTCCAGGGGTTCAGCTGGACTCTTGTCTCCCTTCCAGACAGGCTCCAGGGAACAACAAGCTCTGCTTAGCCTGGCTTGTTTGTCACACATTCTGAGTGGAGCTCCATCTGGAAGGCACTTCCATGAATTGTAGCACTGCTGGCACGCGCTGCTCTCCCTCCTAGGACTAAGTGAAGGAGATGCAGGCTCTCTTTAGAAGGCTGATTCTGTTCCAGCTCCTGACCTCCTTTATACTGGATGTCCTGTCACCTTGGACTGTGCATTCCCCAATTCATTACCTTCCCCTGCAGCAGTTTTTGTTAATACCACCCCGTGTGCAGCTTATGCATTTTTCATCAATATATTTATCATTTCTGTTCTCTCTCCAAGGACTTTCTCAGTGGGACCAACTGTGGCACTGTCTAAATCAAAGAGATACAGAAAAATAAATTCTAGTATTGCCTTGCTTGTAAACAAAACACCATTTTGGAGCTGTAGTACCAAAAAGCGAGGCTTGATGTTTTTAAGGTCTTAAACAGGTCAATGTTTCCAACACCTTTCCAGTGGTTTTAAAGTAGTTAAAAAATCATATTGCCAGTTCCCCTGGCCTGTAGCACTTTGTGCAGACAGTTTTACTTAAAGCATTCTGCATCCTGTGCTGACAGGCATTCTTATTGCAAGGAAATTTTCCCCAGTTCCCCCTTGGAACAGCAACACAACAGTGAATATTCACACACTACAGCTGGAAAAAGTTATAGCTCTGATTGCTATTTAGACTTCTCCACTCAACTCTAACACCCAAGAACTTGGAAAGGTTTCATCCAAGCTGGACCCTTGTGATAAAAGGATTGAAGGAACAGAGCACAGGATTAGGACGACAGATGAATACGTTGCACTGTTTTCCCACTGCAACATCCAACCTACCTCATCAAGGCACTAGATAATCTTGAAAAGACAGATCTTATTATACCTCACACCCGCTGGTTTCCTTAGGATAAAGGATTTGAAAGAGCTATTCCGGAGCTCTGGGCAGAAAGAATCTGAGCAGGTGGGAGTGCCAGAAAGAGTCACTTACTTTATTATCCAACTGAAATAACCGCAAGAATAAACAGCTGCTAGAAAACTCTATGGGGAAGGTGGTATTTTACTACTACAACACTGGGCTTCTAAGACAGTATGTGGAATGGATATATTTTAGGTTATCTTGCTTGATACCAAACATACTTTAGTCATTAGCAGCTCAAGTTACAAATTAACAATGAACATGCACAATAATTACTTCCTTGCATCCAAAATTAGGGCCAGTTATTCCTTTTGCTTGTTATCTGGGCACTGCATTTTAATAAGCATCACAACCATAGAGCCTTCCTGACACCATACTGTATATAAACAACACAGGATCAGCAAGAGATTGTAAGGACAATTGGATGTGGGACTTGTGAATAAGCATCATACACAGAATCTAGCTGTTGGAACGATCAGTATTACAGGTTTTCATTGCAAAACCTGCTTTGTTTTGTGTATCTCAGACCAAGACCAAAAGACAGCCCATCAGCAGCAGTTACGTGATTTTCCTTTTTCTGCAGGAGAGGAAGATAGAACACTTGTGGAATGTTCTCTTCCACAGGTACCGTAAGAAACCCATGTACTCCCTACATGGACATGCTCTCTTCTGAACAGCTGTTGTTGCTACAGATTTATCAGCATGTGCTTATATTCCAGTTGCACATTTTTCTGGCTTACATTTTAAAATTTTGATTTCTCCAAGAATGACTTAATTGGGGCTGTGACTTAATTTTTTTAGTGAGAGGAAGAAGGTTAAGACACATATGATTGGATAGAACCTTCCCTGCACGCAGAGCTTTTGCTTTTGTAGCAGTAAGCACTGCATTCCCCACAGTCATGGTTATCACATCCTGTACTCTCCAAGCTCCATTTTTCACTTAAGAACTTACTCTCCAGTTTTATCAAGGGAATATATTCTCCCACTTTTGCACAAGAAGGTACAGAAGATCACCATCTTAAGTGTCTGTGTAAGCCATGGCATGTCAGTAAACAACAACATCTCACTAAGCCGTGGGCAGTCTCTTGGTTATGGGCAGATACGAAAGATAATTTTGCGGAAATAGTTAAGGCCTCAGAAAGGCTTTCCAGACACCTTGCTTTTGCCCTTCCCTTTTTTCATTGGAAGCAAAGCAGATAATCCATGTGGCATTATCAAGCAGCATTTCCCACTATTTCCAATAGTTAAGCAATGAGTTACTACTTCTTTCAGAAGGCTATTCCACAACCTAACAGACTTCAAAGACTCTACAAATACACACCAGCAACAAACTTTATTAATCAGCAGGAGATAGCAGCAGGACTGACATACCAGCTACAGAGAGCACATCTGTCAATAACAGGTTGCTACAGATGCTCTCAGAACAAGGCATCTTGAAAGAGATCCAGCAGTAAGAAAGGTCTTTTGAAACATCTGGTGATAAAGACCTAATATTTTAGTTTCTCATGGTCACCAGTAGATGTTAAATCTGACAAGAAATGTGTGTCTGGGTTATTCTGACAAGGTTTACAGTTACGCAAATTATCTAAAGGAATTAAGTTCTCATTTGCCTGTTCCAAATGAATTAAATAAATTTCCATTAAATGCCTTTTACAATAAGAAAATGATTCGTTTATATAATTACAGGTTTTCATGTCTTTTTTCTCCTTCTCTGAAAAACTTCTAGAACCCTGCATACACCATTAACAAAAATATTTTCTTCTGGCTGCCAGTCCTCTAAAATAATTTTATTAGGAGAGTCACCAGGTCCATCCTCAGACTAGTTATTATCAAATAAACATTTGGAGAGCCAAATCAGGGCTCACTGTCACCTAATCAACTCCACTCTCTCATTCGCTATTTTTTTATTAGTCATGCAATAATGGTCTCTATCAACAAGTTCCCTGAATATCAGTTCTGAAATTACGAGATTCATTAACAGCCTTGGCACAAAAGGTGGGTCTTAAATTGACAGTGCTGTGGAGATGCTGTAAATAAAGATGACAGTCAAAAAAATCAAGTCAGAAGAGCCAAATCACCTTAAGTGACAGGAATAATATGAATAAAGATAAGAAATAATTAGAATTTTTGCTGCAAGCCTGGGAGGAGAGGGAGAGGGAGCGTGGGGGCATCAGAGAAATGCCAAGAAGTTATGCTAGCCAGTGACCATCTGAATCAAAAAAGCAGCTTTGATCCTAGAGTACATTCAAAGGTCTATCACCAAAATTCATCAATTCATCAGTGCTTTGCAAGACTCCTTGTGGGCACATCTCTAGTAGAGAATGTTCAGAAAAGTCCCTGAAATCGAACAGGAACAGGTACAGCATAGGAGAGAGCACTGAGGCCAGGAGAATCAAAAAGAAGACTGGCTGCCATAAAACTCATGCGGGGATTTTACAGCAAGGGGAGGCTTAGTTGGCCACTTTCTGGTTAATTGGGACCTAAACAGTCATTTTCCCAACAAAATAATCTGCTTCGAGATTTACAATATTTTAATTACACCTATGCTATTTTTGCCTTTTCTTCCCCTCTAATATCTAGTACAAGAACTTTATAGGACACACATCTCCTCCTTGGCAGCCTTCACTTTGCTGCTCCACTCCCCTGCCATTTTTAGACTAGCACTCTTTTTAGCCTAGGCCTGTGCCATGTTTCTCCCCTGGATTACTGCCTACTGACACCACCAAAATCCCAGTGCTGTCTAAGCTTTCCAGACACGGTTGTGGCCACGGGGGTCGGGGCACATGGGAATGCCAGCCTTTCTGCAGTGACGTGAAAGGCAGCGCTGGTGGTTGCTGCCTCCCAGCTGGGACCGATGATCTGTTCCAACAGAGAGTCAAAACAGATTAGTTTAAACCACAGACAATTTAATCTAACCTGTCTGATTTCAAACTGGAACAGAGAGGCAGAAGCAGTCATCTGGCCATCCCCGGCCTCAGATGGGAGATGGCAACCCACAGGGACACCTCTCCAGCAAGACAGAAACCTGCCTGCATGAGCACATCCCTGCCAGAGAGTTAAACTAATCTGCTTGTGCCTCATTTACCTATTGGAATAGGCTGAACGTTTTGACAGCAGAGCAGCACTAGAACAGCCAGACACACTTCTCATGACAATCTCCCAGGAAGCTCTAAGGTAAAAGAGAGTGAGAATCAAGCTGTCTCAACACCCTGAGCCCAAGAAAAGAGAGAAAATAATGCTCAGGACTCAATTATTCATTTTCTTAACAGACAGAAGATACCAGTAGGTTGCCACAAAGCTCTGAATGAACATCCATGTTTCCGAATATCTTCATGAGGGATTTCAGCAACTGAGCAAATAAAATGGAGGCAACTGCTACTGGCAACAAAATTTCTTAGCTGAAAATTATTTCCATTACCAAAGTCAGCACTTATAAACTGTTAAATAAACTTGGAATAAATCGATTGTGTGAGACAAGAGGCTCTGAGAAGTCTTTTACAGGATATAACTGCACAATTACAACTTCAAGCTGCTTGGCAATATGAACCCCATGTTACAGCTTTTGCAGAATTCTGCAGAATATACTCCATTCTTGTTTGTTTGACACCTGAAGTTCACTTGTTTCTATCTGGAAAGTCCTTCCCGAATTGCAGGTGCTACTTTTGGGCATTGCATATACCACTGAAAGTTGCTGCTAAGAATGTGACAACACCCCATCCTGCTACAGATGTCATCTCAAAGGACCTCATTTGAGAGGTAATATGCAGAAACAGCCATTTGCTGCAAAAGAAAAACGTTCTCAAGATTAAGAGGTCAGTTCCTATTCAGACGCAAGGTTTTATGGGAGTGCACAGCTCCAAAGGGTTCAGCTTGGCATTAACAATGTGATATTTCATATAAAACTTTTCAAAGGTTGTATTTCTTGCTTCATAAACTTGTGGAATGAACCTGGATGTTAACCTTAGTGCATGGCAGTCTTTTGAGGGAACTTGCTATCATGGATACATTACGTGGTTATGTGCCATTAGTTAATCATTTAAACAGAGATAAGAAATGGAAATTATGGCATTTGGGTCTGATACGTTCTAAAGATCTGCTGACTCTCCTGTTTGAAGGAGAGAACAACAACAGTTAAAACTTTTCTTCACCTGAGAAAATGACTTCTTTGTCTTTCATTCACAGCCAAGAAAGTCTTTCTTGTTAAATATTATAAAAATAAACTATAAGAGCGGGACTAATGTACTTACTGAATCCAATCTTTGAAAGCAAATAAATATAACTTGCATAGAACCAGGAGTTTCACACCTGGATTAAAATGATAGATGCTCTATAGATACCAAAACTTAAGTAGCTGAAACAGTTTTTCAGATATCTTGGCAGTCTAGGTTTTGGCAGCATGGCACATAATGGTGATACAAGTAAAACAGCCTCTGTAAATTTTCCTGGTCTAATTGAAGCTGATCACAAATTCTCCTCAATCTGTGTGCAGTGGGACCAAGAGACCACCTCTTTCCCCTTGAAGGATCCTTTTAGCCACTGGTCAGTAGCTGGGAAAAAACTGGAGTTGTTAGCATGATGGCAGGGCTCCTAAACTGACCCAACCAATACCAGGCAACCTGCTGTCAAGCAGCACAATGCACTCTTTCCTTGTGAACGCTGTTTATGCTTTAACAGCACACGTCCACGTGAGCTCAGATTTAGATTCTTTTAGATGACAACCCGAACTCTGCAATGAGGCCACCATGAGCAGTCTGTTTAATGTTTCTCTTTTTAACAAGCATGGGACATGCCAAGACCCAATGAAAAGCAGACAGACTCAGGCTTCTTCATTTCTCTGTGCATCACTGCATGTTAGGACATTTCCCTAAGCGGGGAAGCACGTGGAATCTCACTGCGCTGGAGCTCTTGGCAAAGCAATAGTTACAGAGGTCCAGGAACTGCCTGCCTCCAACAGGAAGAAGTGCTACTGGGATTGCTTGTGTAGAGAGCTACGAACAAGAGTAGGACCTCTGCAGTAGGATCACAGCAGTCTTTCTTCCCCAGGAGAGACCAAAGGACACTGGAACAGTTAATTAACATGAAACATGCAGAAGAAAGACCTGTCCTCTCTTGACCAGAGACACGAAGAGAATAGTACCAATCCCAGGAGCAGCAGAGCACAGGGAGCCTTAATTCATTTACACAGTCAGAAGGAGCGCATGCAAATAGATTCAATTTCCATTCTGTAATTGTTTCAATTTTACAACAAATTGCAAGAAATTCTTGCTGGCAAAAAGATGCAAAAGCAGCGAAGCCAAAGTACAGTGATCCGACTGATCCTTTTGTAACTAACCAAACATAAACAAGGATTAAACATAGCTAGCTTCTGTTTACTATTCCAATGACAAAAATCACTTTTAGATGAATGTTTACAAAAAGGGCATATTGGTTCAGGCCTTCCGAGATCTAGCTCTCTGCAGAAATCATTTTTAACAGTCAAATGTTTACCATTTACAGCATTTCAAACAGGGTAACCCCAGGAACTGGAATGCAGCTGGCAGATGGTGAAAGAAATTAAGCTCATGACATGGTTCAGTAAACAGCAAATTACGGTATGGTAGAAATGCTTGCCACCCCAGGACAACTGCTGCACTCAGGAACTTTCTAGGTGTGCTAGTTTTGGCTGGGATAGGCTTTATTTTCTTCATAGTAGCTTGTATGAGGCTGTGTTTTGCATTTGTGCTGAGCACAGTTGTTGATACCACGAGGATGTTTCAGTTCACGGTAAAACACAACACGAGGGCTGCAGTGAAACACTCCAAAACTTCCCCGACTTCTGTCAGCACAAAGCCCGCCAGCAAAACTTAACTTGCCAGGTTACCTTGAGACTGAGTTGTGCAAGCAACTCTTCCTTGGCTCTTCTGTCTGTCCTCTTTACCAGGAGCTGCTCTCCTGCGGAGCCTGGCAGCACTCTCCAGGCAAATAACTACATGCCACATGATTAGGAGTCTGGGATAGAGGCATAGGGGATTTGCATAGATCTAGAATGGAAATTGGAGACGGTATTTTCATTTAACCTACTTAAAAACAAAGGGAAATGAAACGGAATATATTTAGTGTCTCTTGGATATGACTGTATGCTCTGGATTACAAGGGAGTGAAAAAAGACTGCTTGTAAAGCATTAAAGGACCAGTTGCAATTAGCTGGTTTTCCAGTTCTGGAAATCAAAACTGAATGTCCCACTTGGAAAGCCCTGGGAGAAGGGACTGATAACAAACTTTGTATTTGAGCCTCCCATCTCTCCCAAAGAATCAATAGATTTTTCCCTGCCCCCTGAAGACCTTTTTTTCCACTGCTTTTCTTTATCTTCTTGTTGGGTGGAAGCTGCTGGAAAACAGCAACTGAAGGCATCTTTTGGTGTACAGGCAACTAGAGACACTGTTACCACCACCTTTCCCAATACAGCTGCAATGCAGAGCATACAAAGAGTCTCATGGAAGGACATCAGGGACTTCTGCACTCCTGCCATCAGCCTGTTGCTACGTTCTTGCACGCTGGCATCCTTCCCACTTATATTTCATATAACCTCCCTATTTAAAATGTTCTGTAATTCTCAACATTACCACTGAATAATATATTTATTAATTTGTTAGTGCCACTAACTGTCCCTGAGGCTTTTCTTGAGAATGTGTGTCAGCTTATTGATTCTAGCCTCCCCCCCCTCTGCACTGCTTTCCTCCTCTGCCAAGCAGAAACATACTTCTGTGCTGCTTCAGGTCATAATTGGAAAAAAAGATAGAAATGTTCAATATGACTCATACATAATTCAGCTTATCAGCTACCCAGGAGAAATGAGAAGAGAAGGTATACGCATGTCTATTTCTTCTACTATCAACAGGAGAAATAATTTCCAGTTACACAAAGTATACGTAGTTTGGTCACAACAGGATCTGCAGTTAGAAGGGAAAAATGAGAGACATGGAAGCAAGGAATAAAAGGGCAGTAGGGAACCAAACTGCTAAAAGAGATTCACTTATGTGAGAATTCCTGATTCCCCTGGAAGACTGGACTCATGCTTCTCTCTTAATATTCAGAATTAAATAAGCTGGCAATTAGAAAGGATAACCTGCTTCTGATCTGTAAAACATCGCAGAAATCGAAATAAAATAAAGCTCCAGCTTAGTCAGCTACAAAGACATCTAATAACAGCCTGCTAAACCCTAACTGTGACTTCTGGATTTAATGTTAAGGCCTATGTTCTAAAGGCAAATTATGAAGAAGCATTAAAACTTATTGTTAAAAAGGATTTTTAATGTAAAAATCAACACATGCTGTGTATTTAGCAGCATGTAACCATGAGGACGTCTATGATAAGCTTTGTCATGCACCAGGGACCACTGCATTAGTCAAGTTCTTGAAAGGAAGTGCAGAATGTCTGTATCATTCAAACTGCCATCTGAGACCAATTACAGAAATTATTTTAACCCCAAAAGCAGAGGGAAAAATCCAATCCTAGTTGACAGTGTTGAGAGTATCAAGGGTTCTACATGAAATGTGTCATTTTCAAATACCTCTACAAAATTAATGTTAGAAAAGTGATGGCATAACAGAGAAGTTGGGCACTTAGCACTATTTTTTGGAACCCTTTGAGAATAAACAACCACAACCAGGACACCAAGCTGCAATATCTACTTTGCCAACATGTTAACAAAGGAATATTAATAGTAATTAAAAAAAAAAAATCATATTCACAAAATGCAGAAACATCATAATCTCTATTAGACAGTGCAGAAATTAAGATAACGTGACTGAAAAATTACAGAGCTGTCCATAGAAAAGTCTCAGAAAAGGGAAATGTAAAACATTTTTTTCTTTAATATAAATACATCATAACAGAATTCATCTTGTCAGTTAAGCCAACATAAAAGGCACATGTAGCTCTTCATCCTCACAGTCAAGCTCACAACTCTATATGCATGAGCACATACAAATTGTTAGACAGCAAATGTTTCTTAATTTTGCCCATTACAAGAGTGCCCAGCAAGGGGTCGATACTCTTCAGTTTGAGCGGAAAACACAGCCCCCCCAGCCTGCAGATCGTTTTTGACCTCATGGGATCATGTTCAACGATCATTACTCCCAATTAAAGGAATTTTCCAAACAGAAAAGCAGGCTTGGTGCTTGACTGCTACTGACTTCTGCTTCTGCAGCTCTTAAATTGTGTGCCCGCACGCCTTTTCCTGTCTGTGGTGTTTCCTAACATTCCCTATTTGTGTGGTGGTCTGCAAGTTTTACCTCATCAGGAAATCAGCAGGAGCACCATGGAGCTAAGAAATACTGTTGTGCTCCTTGATGCAAGGCATGTCTCTGTGGGCCTTTGAACACTTAACACAGAGCAAATAAATTATTAGAGTGTGTGTGCATGTGCATACATATCCAAGATACATAAAGGCAACTACAACCAAAGGAAACAGGAATGTGCATGGAAGAGTTTGGTATTCAAGCATCCAGTATCACAAAAATCCAGTTGCAGGAAGCATTTAAATGCAGATCTGCACATTAACTGCTGAGAGAATTCCACTGAGCTTTATGCACTTCCATACAAGGCTGCAAAGGCAAGTAGTAACAAAAAGAATGTGATTTTTGTCCCCCAATAATTTTCAAGTCTATAGCACTTGTTATCCTATTCTTAATAATACTATTACTGGAGAGCAAGCTGATCTTTAAGATGCCCCACCTCCAGAAACAAGATACACAATCACATCAGGTATTGAATGATTTCTATGATTCCCATCACCACGGTGCCTGAGCACATTACAGTTGTTTAATGTATTCTTTGTCACAGAGCAGAGAGGAAAATATGATTGCCTCTATGCTATAAATGGGGATGGGAGAACAAGGAACAATAGGCAACTTGTCATGTGTGGCTGGCACACTCACCACCGGCATAACCACTCTCCTCTGGTTCAAAATCCTACAACAATAAACACTTTCCAGTCTATTTTTTTCATTACTTAGAAGTTTCTGCATCAATCTATAAACAACAAGCAATTTGCCTAAGCCCTTCCCTGCTTGTAAGGGGTAAAAATGCAAGGGGTAAAAATGCATTCAGCCAAATCCCCAGATTTGTAACACCTCGGTACATTTACAAAATCCTATATATAAACAAATGATAGAACGATAAACATTTGATAAACAAATTGATACGCTGGAAAAACCCCACCTTTCCTTAAAAGCCGACAATAATTCTGACAATTTATTATTTAAAAAGTCAACTGTTCACAAGCCTGTTTATATCTAATAAACTGTTTTTCCACAAATCATTCCATTTAGCAGAAACAACAGAGCAAACAAAATAAAACCTGCTCATATAAGAGACAAGGAAGAAACAGGAGAGACAGAATTATAAGTTGTGAGTACAGTGAAAAATAAACACAACTAAATTTCACATCAAATTCAAAACCTGAAGAATAACCTGAAAATCTACGTGCTGATTTAATCCAGAAGGTGCAGCAACATAGATTAAGTTTCTGATTGTCAGATACAATACCTGGATACCCTGAAGATGGGTATTATATCAAAGCAAACAGATGAGAAAAGTATACAAATGTCTCTGTAGATAGCTCTTCAAGTCAGAAATGACACCTCTCAATCAGACAGCAAAAACACTCTAAAGAAAGTTCAGAGTCTGCAATCCCTCCATGACTGTCTCAAAAATATGAGGTTCTATTACAGCAGAAAAGATAGCAACCGATGTGGGAAGAACACAGCTTTACCAAATCAAGCTAGAATATCACTAGGCCATTTAAATGCAGCACATCAACATGTAGCTGCCAAAGCCATGTCTCCTGCCACCGAAGGCATGCAAAAACTTCCCCCTTACCTTCTAACACTGTTAACTTGGCACTCGTGTTTATCTCCCCCACACTATTGGTGGCTGTGCACTCATAGATAGCTTCATCTCGATGAACGCGCAGGGGCTGTATCCGCAGAACTGATCCTGATCCATCATCGAACTCGATAACCTTTGAAAATGAAAAGGAAGCACTTCTTTACTGGTACCTTCTGCAACAAACACTGAAAGTCAAAACAATTCAGGGGTTGAAAAACAAAAACCAAACCAAAACAAGCCCTGTAAGCTCTAAAATACTCTGCAGTAAGTTAAGTGTTCCAAATCCAGCAACACAAAAATTTCAGTGTCAAGAACGTATTTGTCCTCTGAGGAGGCCAGAACAAATGAAGATCCAATGAGGTTCTTTATGGATCAATTAAGGTTGACAAATTATCAACCTGGTAATAAAGATGTGAATCTGATGATTTAAAACATCTGAGCCATATTTGCACTAATGATTTTACTATTCACTGATAACAATTTAGTGCCAACTTTCACCTTGATGGAAGAGGAGAATGATACACTCCTGTGGGATTGACAGGGAAACAGTAACAAGACGTGAATAAAACCTGGAACACCTACAGTGCATGCTAACTCCAGCAGAGTGAGGGGTTTTAATGTCCCTCAGCACTGGGTACTTTGCAACTCTGGCATAATCAACAATGATGTAATTACACTTCCTTCCCCAGCATAATAAATTAAGCCTTTAATAAATCATTGCCTTTCCATCCATCCTGCTAAGCTGCACAATGCATTACTCCGACTTATACACGGAAGAAAAAGGTATTTATTAGTTTGTAGCTGGATCACTAGATGCTATTTCTTAACAGCAAGGCTGTGAAGGCACAGCCTCAAGCCACTGTTAATGCCAAACTCACCCTTCTCCTATTGCAGAGCACAGCAAAAGTTGGAAATACTACCTGATCTGCAGATGGTGACAGCATGAGGCAAAGGCAGAAGCCCCCCACTCCTGTCTCTTGGGAACTGAGGGGGAGATGAAGAGACTTAAGGGATCCTTCGTTCCAGACACGGATGTAAGCCTAGGGCCTGTTCTACCACCATGCAAAACTTCCACCTTATTTTCAAGGGCCTGTTTAGGAGCACTTCCCACAGCATAAAGATCAAAAGAGAGAGAACAGGAAGGAGAAAAGCAATGCACCACAAGACTCTGTAGTGACAGGAGAAATAGGAAGAAATCAAAAGGTAACCAAGACCACCAAAAAATCTATTATTCCTTATGCTGGAAGGAATAGCCCTTCTGTTTCGAGTAGCAGAAGCAGCTTGCAGAAACCCCTAATATAGAGTCAGGTAAAGAAAGAGGAATATGAATATCACCACAATACACTTAAAAGAATTATTTTTTAAAAAATACTAATTTTTAAATTAAATACGAAACTGTGACAAAATGCTAAATCTTTACAAAGGACAGGGCTAGTGCCAAATTTTAAAACAAGATGAAGTCAGCTACAGAGATTAATTCACTTCAGTGATAAGGACTAAAAAGCTAAGAGCTGAAACAGCAGAAAGGCTCTTTTGCCCTAACTATCCTTTGAACAAACACTGTGATAGGAACAGAGTTACAACTACTAAGGGCCAGACAGACACTGAGACCAAAATGTTGTTCATTTGCTAACGATGGATACCTCTTCTGTGTCACAAGTTAGCATATGTACATCAGATTTGGTTTTTTATCCATTTAAACTTAATTCTAAGTTTTCCCTAAGACTAATAACGAAGTAAAATTAATAGTTATGTAGCGGAAAAAAAAATTTAAAAAAATTATTCACTATCTCCTGATACAATAAACTATGTATCCAAACTGATGTGAACAAAGCTATGAAACTGCACATATAAATGCATATAATACAGCGTGGCCCTCTGGTCAGCCACAACAAGCACCAAATTCACTATAAAGGTTGTATCTACTTACAAATTAGAATGTTTAAATAGTTACTACACAACAAAACCTTTACCAGGCAAAAATAACAATGTAAAACAAGGTTAAAATTGATTGCTTTAATCAAGGTTTTCTGCTCACATACGAAATCATGATTAAAATTGGTGACTTGAATCAATCCATTCTGGGCAGCAAAGTCATCTTGTGCTCCAGTCAGAAAAGCAAAAACATCAAAGACGGGATTAGAGGAAAGGCAGCAGAATTGTAGAAGGGTCACATTTCCAAGGGCAGTTTTAGAGAAGGGAGCCCAACACCAAAAAAGGAAAGCGGAGAAAAAGGTGGAGAAAGTCAGTGAAAATATATTTACTATTAAAATATGAACCAAATTGGACCCTTTTTCCAAGATGTTTCAGATACCTGCTCTTCTCCCTTCCTTTCTCGCATACTTTAGCTCACAGGGAAATCAACTAACCCTTCACCATTCCCCTTCCAAGCACATTTGTGGGAGGGATGGCAGTAGCCATCACTTAGAAAGATTTCCAGTAGTGTTTTGGCATCTCACTTTTGAATTGCACTGGGGATAGTAGGTCAAAGAGGTGCCTTATAAATTCTGACAAAGAAACCAGAAAAAATACTGCTAGATCCAACTCGTATCCAATTCTCTGTAAGCCCCAGTCTCCCACCTGAAGGAGGATGTCCTGTTGGTGTGTTTCCAGCATCATGCTCAAAGGACACCACCTGCTCTACAGATTGCATTGCTGCAGGGAAGAAAACTTGCTTTACACTAAAGCTCTACACTCTGTATTGTAGTGACAAAGAGATACCCAGGTTGCAGTGATGATTATTGTGCAATTAAGACCTGTGAGGATTAGACTGATTACCGAATTTTCAGGTTTGGGCTTTTTTTTTTTTTTTTTTTTTTCTTTTGGTAATTACCTCAAACCGCTGAGAACTGACTTTCTTCCCCTTCTTCATCCATGTGATACGAGGTTTGGGCTCTCCTGTTGCCTGACACACAAAAGAAGCCACTCCTCCAGAAATCCCAATCTGATCTTCAGGAGCTTTCATAAACGTTGGCTTGCCTGGAAAAATAACCAAATCACCCCCATGAGGACATAACATCAGATAAGCACGGAATGTGTCATGTTAATCTAAATTATAAGATAATTGGCGCTCTCACTACAAATCCAGGTTGAAGGGCCTCAGCCACACAAATTCAGTGCAGACTGCAACATGACAAGGACAGTTTCTGCTTGAGTACCTTTTTCTCCTGAAATGAATAAAGTCCATCTGGCATGCCTATAAATGAGGGCAATAGAAGGCTCCCCCAGCCCCCTGGGCATTCATTCAGGTATATGACAATTTGGAACAATTTTTATGGTTTATTTTTTCAATAAATGGATTTTTGCAGGTTTATACCGTGGTCATAGCACTGGAAATTACAGAACAGCTAACATACCAAACCCATGAAATGTACCATACCTTGACATTAGTTTTACTGAAAGCTGTTAACACATCCATAAAAATTAACAGACACAGTTTTAAGTATACAAATAACAACCTTTAGTTTAATTTTAAATGTGGACTGACATAAAAATCCTACAGTTTAAGTATCTGGAAACCTGCAGAGGCTAGCCTATGCTTGTTAAGAAACTAATCACTAGAAGTGGAAGTCAGCAAAAAAACAAGCGGCATTCAGGCATGAAAGACTTGGCAAAAATGAAAAAAACAAAAGTATCATATAACATTTAAATAATCAATTAAAAATTTCATGAAAATACAGCAGTGTCTTCTGGATTTACATAACAGACTCAGATGGATAAAACTACGCATCCAGGTTGAATGGTTGTATTTTTCTTCTGTACTCGCTGTATGGGAAAATTTTGCACTATGTGATCTGAGGATCATCTTGAAACACTGCTTTGTCCTCGTGAGAAGCATCTGATGATCCCATAATGCTATAAAGCACTAAAACATTTAACTCGACAGGGAGAGTTAACAGAGTCCACCCATGATGTCACTCCATGCACAGGTCACACTATGGCCATGTTTCAAACACAGTTCCAATCTACCACTTCAAAGATGAACCTGACTTGTAAACAGGTCAGAGACAGCTGCTAGCACATAGAAAGAAGCCTGAGTAAGAGAAGAAGCCTGTTCAACCCCAAGATTACAAACCAATGACCCCAGCAGAGCTGCTGGTGGTTCCACACCTTCACATTCTAGACATATCCACAAGCGTGTCCTTGAGGGAGAGGGGGATGACATCTGTCAGCCCAGGTGCTTGGAACTCTAGACAAATTGAGGGCTGAATTTCTCTGATCTAGGAAGGATACAAATTCAGCAATCCCAAAAGAAGACAGCCTTTAAAATGCATTTTCCTAAGGTATGAGAGATTTAAATTCTATGGGTGCAGCTGCAATTACAGCTGAGCCAAGCAGGCAGTGCTCTGCTCCTCACTGCCTTCTCCTCCCCTCCCTGCCTCCAGACACTGGCACCTGAACCTCTACAAGGAGCTCCAGGATCATCAAAGCCTCTGTGGAACAGATTTGGGCTCCTAACCCGGCAGAAAGATGTTTTTTCTTCTTTTCCAAGCAGGGCAAGGAGCGCAGTGGCTCAGGGCAGGATCAGGCAGAGCTTGGGAGCACTGAAGACAGCGCCTCTCTCTCAGAAGCTGTGGAGCACAATTCATGCTCAAACACTCAAACAGCAGCCCCTGGAGACTTTGCTCAAACTGTGGCACCTCCTTGACCCTAGTTCCACCTTCTGGTTTAGCTCACATTAACTGCTTACAATGACCCCTGTCTTGGCGGTGTGGCATGGTGTGACAACACACACGGCTGCTCAACCAAGTGAACTACTTCAATCCTCCCTGCTTTTGACAAAGCCCAGAGACCAGGCTCTGCCTTGCTCCAGATGCACGTGTTCCAGGCCAGGGAGACTGCCAAAGGCCCAGAATGCTTCTTGTTTCTCTCACATGGCACCACTGCCTGTGAGGGGTGTTGCTGGGGTGTGCTGCAAGATGGTCTTTGTGAGGAGATGCCAGGGCTGCCCTGTGCTGGACACCCCACAGCACGCCATAGCCAGGCTCGTCATGGCGGTGCCTCTGTGGTAAAAGGTTAAGAAAGGGCGAAACACCTCACAGCTGTGAGGAATGAAGTAAAAAGTGTGAGAAACAGCCCTGTGACTACCCAGCCAGAGGGGGATGAGGAGCTCCAGGTGCCTGTGCAGTATTCCCCTGCAGCCCATGGAGACACCACAGTGAAGCACGTATTTCCTGGCAGCCCACAGCCAGGCCTGCAGCTGGCTGAGGACACCCCACTGCTTTCAGAGCGAAGGACAAGGCCAGACCAGTCGTCACCACCTAGAGAGCCATCCAGAAGCTGAGGCCACACGTAGCAGAGAGGGGCTGGTGGTGAGCCACTGTGGAGGCAGCAGGACAGCAGAGCCCTTCCAAACCTGCAACATCCAATGCTCAACGTGGGCTGTGCTTGTGTGCCCGGGAGTCACCAAGCACCCACGTGGGGACATGCCAGCCCCGACCCCGGCCGATCTGGAGGTCACAGCTGAGACACTACAATGCAGACTTGGACCTCTGCTACTGCTGCTTGCTCAGCCTGACTTCCAAAAGGCCTTGGCCAATGGCAGATCCACCAAGGTCATCACTGCCTGTGCAGAAGTGGATACACATGCTCTGTCCTCAGCAAGCTTCTGTGAAGGAGTATCACAGACTTGGCCTCACCACAGAAATTCCTCAAAAAGTGTACTGAATTTTGCCATCCTTGGTGAAGAGAGCCCCAGGACTGTCCTCAAAACCCAGAAAATTCCTTTTAAGACATGATGGCTGCTGTCGAAAGGCTTTGGCACATTGTCCTGACATGAACAGCAAGTAATTATTAAGTCTGCTTACTTAACTGATGCTGATTCCACATATTTACTCATCTATAATCATGTCTATTTCTACTTAGTTTGTATTTACATATATCTCTGTTTATTCACCTCTCATCTATTTCCAGAGAAATGTTAATTTACCATTCAGGCTGCTAGTGATGGCATTGTGATTGACTGTTTTGCTATGCAGTGTGCTGAGCTGATGTCTTCTATTGCACTTCAGCAGTTGATTTGGTTTTTTGATTTTCTGTTATTTACTCTGTGATCTTAGTAAAATAGTGTAATTTTTTTTTTCAAATGGCAAATACAGCAGAATCCAAAAACTTTTGTCCTTGAAGAATACAATGCAATTAGATCTCTGACTTTATACTTACTCCCCAGCTCATACACTGAGGGCTTACTTTACCTCTGTACATTTAAAAAAAAATCAATACTATTAAAACCAGAACAAAAGGAAACTGAATGTTCACCTGCAGTAAAACCTAAAAAACCTGCTGCCTTGATTTTACATTGCTGCAATGAATCTTTTTCCCCTGTATGTTTAATTGAGTGACACTGATTTCTGGAAACTATCTAAATCCTCCCAAGACTGGTCACTGAAGTACACCTGTATATAAAGTAAATTCTCAGCCTGAGAAAAGGTATTTCTACAAAGGCATTTTAAACACGTCTGTGCCCTGAAGTTTTGAAATGGAAGGAAAGTACTAATTAAGCAAACCTATAATCCTGAGTCCTGGCCCCAGGACAATAGAGTCAGGCATGAGCATACATATTTTTATACTGACTGGTAACTATTACAGCAAATCCTAAAACTTAACTCAGTGAGAGCCAACACAAGTGCAACAGAGCATCCACTAAATTCTTGGTGTCTGTGAAAAATGCGTGTTAAGTGGACGAGACAACCTCCACATCTCCCCTCCAGCCAATATCTCTGTAACTCTACTGACGAGAGGAAGCTGCCGTGAGACTATCATTAGCTACCTCCAAGGGGCAACCCTGGGGTAGGGCCAGATCATGGTACAAGCTGTCTTTTTTAGCCCGTTTTGAGTATTTGCGGTCTTAGGGTAGTCCTAGAAACACATTCAGAAAAAATAAGGATGTACTGAAAATAAAGAAGTAACCTACATGTTGTCTTTTCCCTTTCCCTAAATTCAAAATGACCAGAGTGTCCATAGGAGATTGTGCATGTACAAAGTTTTAATTTAACTGTCTGCTGCCCAAACATGCTACAAATAAATACAAGGAACTGAATGGTTTTTTTGCAGTGAAAACCTGTCCTTTCCCTGATGACCTGTGGACCAAAGCTGAAGAATTTCTGTTGAAAGCTTAAAGGGGGGGGGGGAGGGGAAAGGAAAAAGAGCTATTGTATTTCAAAGACAAATCTCTGAAATATCAGCTTGAGGGAACCTCCCGAGCAAGTGTTGGATGACAGCAGGGAGAGGTGCTGGATGGCTGGGTGCCCATCACACCCACCTTCGCTTACTCCATCACACGGAGTAACAACTCCAGACTGGCACAGTTCCCGTAAGTCCAAACTACTCCAGTCTTTCTCTCCCTAGCCTCTGCTCAGTGACAGATCCCTGGAGCACATTCAGCCCTCACCCTCTAAACTAATTCTTGCTCCTCACTTCAAAAGCAAGGTCCTGTTACACCAGGAGGCGAAGTCACTGCTCTCCTTTCTATTCACTCAGAAGCTTCAGGCAGGAGAATGGGAAAACTTTCACCTTCTTGGCTGAAATTTTCCCTGTTTGGTCTTTGCTCAAAACGAAATTATTCTAGAAAGCTTATGGGAACAACACAGTTCTGAGGAGGAAGACTATAAAAAACAGAGTATTTCTTTCTGTTGTAAGAAACTGGCTTCATCTTATTTGGCTGGGGGCAGAAAAATAACAACTTGCTCAGACACGCTCTCCATTGAGAAATTTAAAAGAAAACAAAAAACACTTCAGAAGAAAAGGACTTTCCTTTCACATTTGGTAGTGTTGAAAAAGCCACTTGCCGAGCAAGCACAGATTTGTGGATAATCCTATAAAGTGAATCCCAAGGAGGGCCTCATGGCATGGAAGAGATGCTAGCAGAGATTTAGGCACACACCGCTCTCTCTTACTGAACTACCCTGGAAAAATAACAGAAAACTCATGCAGTGTCCTGAGCTGGGTGTGTGACACATTCAA
The DNA here is from genome assembly GCA_013398115.1 of Falcunculus frontatus. Lineage (NCBI taxonomy): Eukaryota > Metazoa > Chordata > Aves > Passeriformes > Falcunculus > Falcunculus frontatus. The sequence continues at coordinate 4,035,468 of VZRV01007601.1, read as the reverse complement.
AAGAAAAGGTCCTTTGAATTATATTTTAAAAGGTCCACAAGAACAAGCAAAGAAAGCCAGAGACAGTCAAGTATGCTCTAACCAACATGGCTCTTGTCTGCCCTTCTTGCAAAAGCAAGTGAGATGGGTTTGGGAGGGGGACCTGAAACACTCAAAGACAGAACCTCAGGTTTCCTGGAGAGCCACTGACACCTTTCCTACAGGGCAGCTCAGAGGCAGGCACAGCCAGCCATGAAGATGCCTCTCTCACTTATATGTTATATATAAAATCACTGTTGCTCCCTGCTATTCTAGAAAATTTGTTGTGAAACAATTCTTATACCCCAGAAAACCATCTCAGCACCTATTTTAAAATTTGCTCTACTTAACATCTGTAGCAGAAAAATAAAATTTCAGTTCCCTTTTCCAGGTTTTCCTTTCTTTACCAGAGAAGTTCAGCATCACTTCATCACATGTGCTGTTTTTTGGCTGTGCAACGTCTTAGTGAACGCAAAGGACTTTCCCAGGGAGAAAAGTACCTCTTGCCAGATTTCCTTCAAGGCCGAGGACAGAGCTGCAGCCTCTCTCTAACTTGGCAAGGTGTCTTTTATGTGAACCATGGTCTTTGAGGAATAACATACGACCTGTGTTACCTGACTTGAATACTAGCCAGATCCCTGAAAAATAATGCTGGGTCCTGGATATTTAGCACAGATCCTTGCATTCTGATATACATTAAGCACACAATTGTCACATAAAATATGTTTCCTTGTAGTTCTGTAAGAGCAAAAAATTTCAAGTGGCTGAAACATAATATATGCCAACAGAAATATACATAATACACACAAATGTTAACTTGTTTTATTTCAAAGACCCATCATTTTCTTAAAACAAATGGGAAAATTAAATGGAATCCTGATGCATTTTCAGTATTTAGCACCCACATCAAATATTCCTCATCCAAAAAATTTAATTCAAGGACTGGCCACATAATGCTCCTTCTGTTCTTGTGGATGCCATTTTTCCAAAGGGTCACACACAGGTTTGAGGAAAAATGAATTATTGAACACATCTGCAAATAAGTGTTCTATGAACACTCAACTGCTGTGAGAGATTTTCAAGAAAAATATTTCTGTCCTCATGGTACAAGTTCTCACTACTCTAAATAGATGGGCAGCCAAAAATAAGACTTGTGTTGTACGAGAGGGAAGCTTATATTTTTATCCAAAAGCTTTTATTACTTGAGCTAAATTAAGATTGGAAGTAGACTCCTCTGTGAAGAAAAAAATTACAGTTGCAATATGAGATGAACTGGATAAGGACATACAATAGGCATGGGCAATCTTATTTAGGTGCCTGGGCTAATGAATAGTAAGAAATTACTGACACCAGAATGAACAGATCACAATGAAATCAGTTCCTGAGCCTGGAAGTTGTGAAATTAAGGTTTAAATCTCTGCCTTTAACCTTCCCTGTCACATACAGAAAGGCACAACTGCGCCTCATCTTCCACTGTAAAACTTACCTGCTGTTCTCACATGGCTGCTGTCAGGATGAATATGCAAAAAACGATGATGTGGCTCAGTTATAACACTGGGAAGAAACCAACAATGACACAGATTTTCTCATGCTCATGACTGAAGTGGAAATAAAGTGGTCTAGAAGACAGAGGTGGCCCATGCTGTTATACACAGCAGAAGTATTTCTCTTTCTCGGTTTCCTTTATGATCCTGGATGATTGATACCTGTGCATGGATGGACACTTATTGGAAAGATACTCTGGTGAAAGCTAACCAGTGATTCTTCTCCTAAGCATCCACTGCAGGGCAGGAGACAAGTCAGTGGGCTCTCCAGCTATCCTTGTGTTTAGTATCCTTATGCTTTCCTTTCAATATACCCACCACTGTTTGAATGCAGTTCCTGCCTCTTTGTGATTATTAGGAACACTGTTTGGCAAAATACAATTTTCCAAACTTGCACTTTTTATTCTTGGATAATTTATACGTAGGAAGAGCCTGTTTGAGCCTTGTAATAACATTTCTTTAACAACAGCTTACTAAAGCCTCTGTGGGTCTCAGTGAGCACAATGCTAATTCATTCCTTATTTCTCCTGTTTTGGTTTTATTTCACTAAGATGACAGCACTTTGTAAATGAAACTTTTGTCCTTTATTGTTTGGTGCAAAGTACTTATTAAATAAATGCAAATGTATATGGTAGGGTGTTGCATGCTCAGATACTTACACAATTTTCTTTTTATTCAGGGTATGGATCATAACCCTTTCTCCAACCCACTTAAAATACACTTAACTGCACCCCAATCACAGAAAATAGCACTCCAAATTCAACATATTCCACAGCTCAATCTGAATTACAGGTTACCTCATGTTACCTGCATATCTCCTTTTTTTTTATCATCTTATTTTATTATGTTTTAATGCTTAAGAGATTCCCAACAGCTAGGACAAATGATTCTGCTATTTCAATCCAATTTTAGTGGTTGAGTTTTCCAGCTTCAAGTGTGAATGTCCATGATAATCAAATCTACAAACATTATCTCAGAGCAAGCTGCATTTCTCCTTGCCTTCTTCTCCTGACTTCCATGAAGTTACTCAGAGATAACTTTTGAGTTTGTACAAAATGAAATCAAATAAAGTGAATGATTCATATCCAAAATTCCAAGAAGTAGATCTTTTAACATGTTCAATGACCTTTGTAACTTTCAGTAAAAAAGTTACATTACAAAAATAACAAAAGCAGTCATCCAGCAGAAGCTGTGCTTCTCCCTAAACACCAGCAGGAAACACAGTGAACTAAGATTCAAGGCACTCATTTCAGCAGGCAAGACCCACTGTGCTTTGCTTATCCTGAGTAAGCTTAACTAAAGGAGAACGCAAGGGTACGTGTTAGGTTAAACATATTCTTTTACCAGCATTTGTGATGACTTAAGCTCAGAAATTCTTACAATCTTCAATTCCTGCTCCTTGACCATCTTGGCAAACAGGCTCTTTCCGGAGCATAAGCCCAGTCTAAAGGCAAAGCCTTTGACAGGGCTGAGGTGTCTGCAGACACACAGCAGGAACCTCCACACCCAGACAGGCATTCTCAAGCCCTCTTCTCCCTTTTGCCAACACAGGATTTATACTCATGAGTTGAAGCCAAAATCAAGTATTTTTAAATTTCTCTTGAAGAAACATCTTAAAACCTCCTGTGTACTTCTAGTTCCATGTCTGGACAGTTACACATAAATCAACCCTTCACCCACAGAAACTCAGCCTTCCCTGTTAAGTGCTGATGTTTGGATAAACCTGCTTATTCCACAGCAATACGGGTTAAAAGCCATTAGCTCACTCAAGTGTTAAGGCCACGATTACTGGATATTAATAAACTACAGCAACAGCCTGTCATCATAGTATTGCACTTGAGTAAACTTCTAATTCTGTCTCTTCGTGAATCATGGAAATTGTTGACAAAGTTTAAACGCCTAAAATTAACTGACAGTACCGAACCAGAATTGTCTCAGGCAGCCATCACACGAGGATGCTGTGCAAGGCACATTCTGGGTGCTGATTTATTTGTGGAGTTTCATGCAGACAACTTAGACCTTAACACAGTGGGGAGGTGGTTTTTCTCCATATCATATCTGCAGGGGGCCTACAGATTTTGCACACAGGGTGGCAAATTTTCTCCATTATTTTTCTAGGCTGTTGTAATTGCAATGTCTTTCTCAAAGTGCCTGGCTGGCTATCACTGTGAGCTGCTTTACATCTTAGTAAAAAAATCCCTAACTCTGGCTAATCCCTGGGCTGTGACTGACTCTCGTCCACGGGAAGGGGGTGGGGGGGAAATAAATCAATCCCTCTACTATGACATCATTCTTACTTGCTTCCAATACCTGAAATAACATGTAACCGAAAAAAGAAAAATATTCCAAGAAGCATAAAGCAGTCCTGCATACAACTGAAGAACACTGATTAAAAACAAAGCAGAAAAACAGCCCAGTAAAACATCTTTCTAGAACCTGAGGTTGTCTTCATTTCCCATCCTCTGCTTTTACGTTTCCCTAGAGCACTCACAGCTTGTGTGTGCAGCCGGTTACATATTTTGGGGAAAAGCCAGAGCTATATATGGGTTCAGCTTTAACTTCCCAGCATTTATACTAAGCATTACACAGAGCAGAAAAACAAAGGAAAGCAGAGAAGTGCTGCTCTAACTGCAGACCTTCCAGCAGCCTCACAGAATGGTTTTCTCCTTTAATTTAAAACTGAAACCTGAAGTCAAATTTCCACCTGGTAATAGCTTAAAGGCACTTCCAATTAACTCAGTAATACACACTTTCTGAGTTAATAAATTTTTCAGCCTCTGTGTTTAATACAATTAAGCATTTGGGCCTTTGGCCTTAGACCTTATTCAGCTTGAGAAAGGATTGCAGGGAGACGGTCTCCAATTATCACAATTTACACAACATTCACTTAAGGGCTTTCAAATGCATACATATAAAACATTCATTTAATCATATACAAAATTCAGTACCTGAATTCAGGCTGCCTCTCTCTTGCACACAATACGTACAAGGGACAAGAGAATAAAACCCCCATCTACGGGGCTCTGAAATCAAGTCATCACCACGCCGCCTGATGCAGCACAGAACAGCTGTGCCTGTTCCTAGCAACTTACTTTTCCTTCCAAATCTGCATTTTGTTATTTGCAAATTTCCTCAAAACTTCAAAGTTAATAAAGCATATTGCATAGTGTAAAGAACCCGCTAAGATATGCAGAACCAGGAAACAGACAAAACTGAAATCTTGTGCTTGAAAAAACATGAAAATTAATTTTGCCAGCATGCCTACCACATTAAACACCATTTTTTTTTTTACACAAAAGGATTAAAAGGTTTTAATCCTTTTTTGCAAGCAGCTAGTTCTTGATTCAGCAGTTCAAAAGGCTTTGCCAAGTTCAGGTTTTTCCTCTGCTTTTAAGAATTAAAAGGGAGTGCAAACCTTATTTTGTTACCAGATACCATAGTAGAATGATTTTAAGAGAACTGGGAGCCAGAGTAAGTGACCTCTTCAGAATATCTGTCACTAAAGCAAAGGCATTCTGGGCTCTCAGGAAGGGACCTGCATTTCATTTTAATGCCACTGTATGTTGCTCTGTCCTCCTCCTATAAGTAATGAACCAAATTCCTGCCTCATCTACCTGGTAAAGAGGAAGACTTTCTGCTTAATGTGCTTAATGAAAGCCAAGTCCATGCTGGCACTTCTGTAATACAGTAATTTTATTTTTTTTCTATTTATGTCAACTCTTTTATCATGCAGCAGCTGTAGTACAGTCTTCAGAAAACCAAGAAGTACAATTTCCACATTTAAATGTTTGCCAGAGCAAGGACCTATACACCCAAGCAAAATACTCTCAATTGAGGAAAAGAAAAAAGAAGTAGATCACAGAACATTTTGAGTTGAAAGGGACCCACAAGTATCATCAAGTCCAGCTCTTAAGTGAATGGCCCAAATGGGTATTAAACCCATAACCCTGGTGTTATCAGCACCATGCTCTAACCAACTAAGTTAATCTCAGGGTCTCAACCATTTTGACTCAGCCTTTCTTGAAATTTCCTGAAAAACAGGTCTATTTCCCCATTAAAAGGCTTCCTCCAAGTCAGACTCCCTGGAAGCCTGAGTAGAGGTTCAAAAATGAAGGTTTGAACACAGTTCTGAGAGACACCACTGAGCATTTTTAACCCAGTAATGATGTACTTTTGCAATGGCTAAATGAAGGCACAGAGCCTCACACAATTCAAAAGCCCTTTGAGCACAGTTTCGATGTCAGGGCTACCACCTCCACCCGGCAGCTGGACTGTGCTGACAGGGGGCTGCTGAGCAATTCCAACCCTCCACATCAGAAAGACAGGAACTACAGAGTGTCACTGCCACGCTGTGCAGTACCTGGGGGCTGCAGGGAGACTGAGGTGTGGTAGAGCCAGGAAAACTCCAGAAGCCACTGTGTCCCGCCCAGGAACCACCCCTGAGCTCTCCCCAAATGGCTCTATATGTAAATGGAAAACTCCCGATACCATATAACGTGATGGATGTGCAAACCCCACAGTGAAGAGAACCAGTGACACAAGCCAGAGATTTAGAGTTTTACAGCTGCCACGACCCAGCTCTGCCCTGTGCACAGAGCAGGGCAGGTGCTTCATCCCAGGAGGTGCCCAGTCTCCTCCACCATCCAGGGCTTTGTGGTTCAGAAAGGGCTGAATTCCAGAAAAGCATCAAAATTAATCGCCTCCATGTATGTTGCATTCTTGATTTAATTTTTATAGTATCCATTCCTTGCTGTGGTATGAATTTAACAGATAAAATGAAAATCTCTTTTCACTTTAATAACTTTTCTCTGTGTAGACAGTCAGTTCAGCCTCTGCTTCTAAACTGAGTTCCTTAAATCTCCAGCTACCAGGCATGGTTCCAGATTTTATTTTTCTGAGGCCTTTCACTTGCACCACACTTCTACTTGATTTCACCCAGTTATGCACAGAGTTGCAAGAAATGCAGAAAGCCAAGGTCCACGAGGAGAGGTTACCATTTGGCACGCTGTAAGAAGTTGCTGTGGCCACCAGGTTTATCCTGAAGCCTAGCAGATCATGTATTAGGACCACAAGGTGCTGAGTTTGAACTTCCAGAGCTGGCCAGGGATGTGTGTACAGGTTGGAGGGTGCACTGCGGAGGAAAGGCTGCACAGAGGACCTGTCGGGCTGGCACTGGGGCTGCTGGGGAACCCAGCTATGCCACAGGCTCCACAGCAGCATACAGCTCTGCAGAGACCAGTCTCTCTAAAGGAGAAAAATCTTCTGTGTCATGAATTATCTCGTTTTCAGCACCTCTGACAATATCTGTATCTCTGGGAAAAGGGAAAACACCAGTTAACATCACCACTGCAGCAGGTATCTTGGCAAGGCAGCGCATATATTCCATCAAGGAGAGGATATTTGAGACAGTGTTCTTTAACCTCACCAAGCCAGAACACTGCCTGCTACCCGGAAACAAACTTCCCTAGATAAAAACACCTAAAGTATAATCCACACTTGTTTAGGAGTGTATGTTCCTTGCTCACCATGGAGCCCTGCTGCAGGTCACAGACCTCACTGGAACACCAGCTCCTGCAGTACCAGCTCCTGAGACATTAGCAGACAAAAATCCGACAAAGTGGTGGCAGGAAGTTACAGCATATTGACTAAACCCAGAGAAACTGGCACTCCTGACATGACCTTTCAGGCTGGGTACCCTTCAGCAACTGCTTTCCCTGAGACAACCTTACTGCTCCGATTGCACTCGGAGCCATGAGCCACGTCAGCTGGCAGAGTGCCTGAAGAGTAATGTTTACCAAGCAGGAGCTCGGTAGAAAAGACTGGGAATGTCTGTGAAAAATGAAGAGCATCCAGTAGCTCCTGCCATGTTTTGGTTTGTATTCTCTCACGCACTGTAACTCATTTTTGTATTTTTAGCCATAACCTACTCGCAGATAGTATTCCATTTTCCCTCAACCCAGACCTCCAGCATCATCTTCCACATTTCTCCTCACGTCAGCAGTAAGTCCCAGTTTCATGCATCATTCACATGATCACAGAGGGCTGCCAGGCACTGTGAGGGGTTGACTCCTTGCCATACATTCACCAGGGTAAATCCATGGGGGAGAACCCAGAAGTGGGAATACCAGCTCTCACACTGACTTTTGCAGCCTGGAAAGACGTTCAGCCGCAAACCTGAGACACAAAAACACATGGAAGGTTGCACATGCCACAAGAGCAGGAAACAAGTATGCTGCTGACAGAGATTTGCCATATTTCTATTTGCTGTAATTGTATTTGCCTGCACCACTTCATTTCATTCTCACTGCCGGACAAAACTATCACATGCTGCAAGCTTAAGGGACACACACACAGATGTAAAACCCACAAGGTTCAGCTAGTTTTTAAGCTCTTTGTGGAGACTACAGAGGATATATTTAGAAAACAAATTTGTCTCCTAGAGTGCTGTGTCGAAGTCTCCCTCACTCATCGCTGCTTTGTTGACTGAGTCCCAAGGTTCCTGGGTTCACTCTCTATTTGCTGAACTAAAGTCCAGACGAGCAAAGAGGATGACAAGCTACCTGAGAACAAGTTAACTGCACCTCTCAGGCTTTACACACACGAGAAAGAAGGCACTGTTTCACCTTGAGAATACGACATCCCAGTGTGTTTTGTGAAGGACATACACCACGGTAAAACACAAATCTGTGTGAATCTGAGGCTTAAAAGAACATCAGCCTTTCTTACCTACTGCAAGTCAGCGCATTGCTAAACCATAATGCAGCCTAGAAAGAACAGGATGAGACAAAAGAGCCTGTCCAATTATGCCTGCCTCAAGTGAATTTTATTAGTAGCTCAGGTCTATTAACTGTGAGGATAGCATACCTTTATGTAGGCAAATGGATCTTGCTTAAGAATTACCCATGCAGGAATAATCCCCTGCCTATCACCAACAGCTGATTTTCATGTTATGTTTTAAAGTCTGACTTGAAGGTAGGTGCCTGCCAACTCTGCTTGTGTTCTCCAAGAAAAAATGTTTATCAAAGGGGGGGGGTCCCCATTTGCTGAGCTGGAATTAGTTACACCAACAGGGTATCAAACGGGTTGTTGCCTGTCACCGTTATCAAAGTGGAATTTGAAACACAAACACTAAGCAGCAGCAACTGAGCAGTGAAGCTTGTCAAAGCAAGTGTGACATGGGACAGCCAAAATGTGCAGGCACAGAGGGCTGGAAAAGGCTCTCTCAAGTACAGTCCTGTCCCACGGCCTCATCACGGCTGCACTGCACAACCTCTTCTGTAAAGGGATCATGCACCAGCTTAAAATAGGTTTGAGTTTCAGCCTCACTTCTCACTGGAAAACTGTTCCAAAATTATGAGGGCATTGTGGGGAAGCAGACTGGTTTTTAAAGTCATTTGTTGTCATTTATACTCACTTGTTTGTGTACTAAACACAATCCTTTAGCTGAAAAGGTTAATGTTCCATCTCTGTGCCTTTTCTCTCCTTCCTCCAAAACGTACCTCAGATGCACTTCTACACCCTTCTTAAAAGAGTAAAATGTTTGTATCTTACATAACCCGAGACTCCAGAGATTAAAGATCTCATTTTCAAAAAAGAACCAAACAACAAAAACAAAAGAGAAAAAGATACTGTGTGTCGATTCTTGCGGAATTCTTTGAACTTGCTTCATATTCTCTTCTGATAGAATCCATAATGTTTAATCACCATCATCTTATTAAAAACATGGATTTGGGCTTGGGCATCTCAAGATTACCATTCATCATCTTACCACCACCTTTTTTTCTCAGGGAGAAACTCCCTTTTTTCTTTTTTTTAAATTAACTTTTGCAACTGGATATGGCTTTTGTTAATTGTTCTGTGTAACTTAAACTGAACCAAGAACCCATTCAGTCTTAGTTTAATTTATAAGATCGCATTTACAATGTCCTCATGAAATACCATTTCCAAGTTTTCTTGAAACTTGTTCTGTTGATCATGTGCAAGAAGTGTTTGTTAACAAGACTACTTAGAAACCTACCCTTGCATTTTCATATTCAAGTACATGTCCAGATCTCCATTTTAACCATGGTTATGGAACAAAAAGTTTATTAATTACTTGCCAGGAGTCTCAAAGGCATGTTTATTGTGCAAATGCAAAACTATGCTGTGGAGTCTTACAGAACATGTAATTCAGTATTGTCGTAATATCAGCTCAGATAATTAAATGTGAGATAAAGTTAGAAAAACAGATGAACTGTAATCTGGGAGAACAAGCCCACCAGCACAAGAGCAGCTGCCCACATTCTCTGTGCTTAGACCATAAAACCAAGGCTGACAACACGATTTGCAAAGTGCTGAAATCACCCAACAGCACCAGTCATAATCTGAGATGCACATTTCCTTCAGCCAAGCATTTTACCACTATTACTGGTGATAAAGCTGGCATATGAATTAAAGGTTTGAGAAAGGATGATGACAGTATGGAAATTAATCACACATTAATTTAAAACTTCTGACGTTGTGAAGCCATCACACTGCCACATCCCAGGGAGAAGCGACGCACCAGTCCACCACCCTAAAGAAACAGTCTCCTATTCCAGGCATCTTAAAAGCTATTAAGTGTTTTCACTGAGTTTCACCAAATCACATTTGGAGGCCAGTGTTTTAAATTCCAAGTATTAGAAAGCCCCACTGAAAGTACTAGAAATTCAACAGTGACACTGCAGCAGACAGGGATTTATCTTTCAGACTACTGTGATCATTATTAGAATTACAGACACTTTTGTTTTGCTAATTTGGCGCTTCACCTATGAAGAACTGAACTTCATGAAATAAATTACATAGAGCAGTATTAGTGCTGTTCTTACTGTATTAACAGGCACCCATGTATGTAATTCATGCACAGTGGTTCCTGAGTATATCCACACTGCACATGGGCTGGCTCACAACCAAGCTCACCCTTCGTGGAATCCGTTCTGGATGGCAGAACAGCTGACTGGTTAGGAAACCCAGGGCAGAGGGACAGCAGTTCTTTAACACACACCTAGGAACTTCAGAAAAACTCAGGAGGTGCCTTTCTGACTCTGAGCTCCTTCTTGGATGCAGAGATTTGGTGTCTTTTTTTCCCTCTTGGAATAATGATTGTTGAACAGATCAGTCAGAATGCTGACTGCTAAAATTAAAACAGCTTAAATTGAATGCAGGACTGTCACACATTGTCAAATGTGCTACAGAAAGGAAGGAGGACAGAAACAGCTTCATCGCTGCCCAAGTGTGAGTTTGCAGTTGCACAGGAAGGAGAAACCTGAATTTAGGATTTAACAGGCAGGATTAAGGAGAAATGCATATTCTTTTTATGCCCCTTCTCTCTTCCAACTCTTTGCTCATCATTTTATTGAGGAATCAGATCTCAACTCTTTGGGACATCTGCTCCGTAATTCCTTTTTCAGAATCCTGACGTTTCCTTAAAATCCAGGTTTGTTGACATTTTGGCATGATTTAAAGAGACTGAGTGTAGCTAAATGACTTGGAGTACTCCAAAACTTTTTTGTTCTGTTGTGTTTTTTTCTTTAACACTAAGAAGACCATTCTATTTATGAAAGAAACAAGGAAAACCCTGCATTAGGAGTTTTAAAAGGGCCATTTTCTGGAGGAAGCCACAGCAAAGCAGTAGTAGTGACACACACTTCCTAGAACTTGCTTTTTCTATCCTTCTACTAACTTTCTATATAAATTCATAGAAAATTATATCATTAACATCTTAGCCAATACATCTTAAGTAAATAATAGATACTTGCAGTTGAATTGTTGAGTTTTTTAATATCAGGAATTTAAGAGGAGACAAGTGGTTTTGTTTCTATCATCTTTCATTAACTTTTAGTGACAAACAGCCAAGACCATGCAGCTGAGATAACTGCTCTCTGAAAGGGCAAGACATTCACTGCTCCAAGAGCAGCTCAGCTCTTCCCATCCACCACCAAGCATCCAGAATGCGCTCTGCTTGACAAAAGTGACACCCTTGAACCTTGATTTCCAGTGCTGTAGGCCAGGCTGAAAAACAGAGCAGATGTTGAAACAAACTGGACTGTACTTCCTCTCACCTAAGCAAGTGACAGCTTCCTAAAATATTCTTGTCCTAGTTACTTGGGAAAAATGTGTGTTTTCAGATGTCTTCTGACTGGTGCACCTACAAAGGGTGGAAAAACAGGCAGCACAAATAAAAGCTAAATCAGATGTAACTGTCTTCCTGGAGCCTGGAACCACTTCTGCAACAATATAGGTGAGAAAGGGGAGAAAATGCAAACAATTTTCATCAATTCTTTATGGAAAAGATGCCATTCAATCATAAAACCATAGCTGGGAAGGGACCTCAAGAGGTCTCCAGTATAACCTCCTGCTTGGAGTGGAACCCTCACCAACCCTAGATCATTTAAGCAGTGATGATGTTCAGCTGAACCCTGGGAAGCTCTGAGGAATGAGAACAGACCACCTTGTTGAGCAGCCTCCTCCAGTCTGCTCTGCCCTCCAAGAGGAAAAGCTTATTTAGATTATTAATAGTGAACTTCAATACAATCTTCTCTGTCTCTCCACCTCATCTCTGCTTAACTTATCTACTATGACAGCTATTGAGCAACTGGATGACTAAAGATGGCAGACACTCTGACTGCATGCATCCATCAGAGCCCACGTTTACATAAACAAACCCACTATTTTCAAACATGGCTAATCACCACATCAATAGACTTATTAATTGGATTCCTCGACATGGTTGGATGCATGTTGCAGCAGAAGGGACTGGCTTCAACAAACACTGAGCTCTACTCCATCCGTATGCCTCAAAGATAAAAGAAAAATTGGAGCACAATCAAATGCAGTGGATTAAATAACAAAAGAAATTAAACAAAATGGACATTGAATTTGTTTCATTGTATACATTATGTGCGCACACACACCCTGCCACAGTTCTGAGCATGTCAAGAGCTTATGATTCATACAACAATTTAGGTTGGAAGGGACTTTTGGAGGTCATCCTTTCCAAACATCCACTTAAAGCAGTGCCAGCTTCAAAGCTGGGTTCAATTCTGAAGCTGGATCAGGTTTCCTGGGGCCCCATTCAGTCAAGCTTGGAGTATTTTCAAGGGTGGACATTCCAAAACATCCCTGGGGCTCTGGTATGATGCTTGGCCATCTTCATGGCAGGAAAATTTTTTAAAAAATTCGTTATTATAGCTTATCACTATTTCCCATGTTGGAGCTTACGTCTCTGTTGGCTCTCACCACATCACCACAAACCTGCCAGAAGAACCTGACTACTCCTGCTCTACACCCTCTGCTCTACCCCCTCCCATCAGGCAGCTGAAGAGAACAGCGAGGTCCCACTTCCATCCATCTCATCCTACAGCCAAACAAACCCATCTCCTCCCACCTCTCCTGGTACATCTGGTGCTCCAGAGCCCCCTCCTCACCAGCTCAGTACTGCATGCCCAGACACTGGTCCATGATGCTGCACTCCTTGCCCCACCAGAAGACAGAATTTTTTGCTACCTGCCTTAAGCAGGAAGGGCTATATTTAGGAGCCAGTCCACCTCTCCTATGTTTCAGTGTGTTCAGAATCATCTACAAGCTCTCTGCTGTAAGCATAAAGTATGACCATTGCTAATGAAAGATGACTTCTTACAATACCTTCAAGACCATATGAACTGTGCAGGCTATCAACCTGCAAATTTATCTCCCTTACACAGAAATATTACTTGACTAGCAGCCACATCCCTTCCAAATAAACTTCACTTACAATTATTTCCAGTGTTTTCACATCTTGCAACCCTAGCTCAGGGAATGGCAAGCCCCTGAACAGTGTTATTCCCAGGTACCCCTGAAGAGTGTTATTCCCTAGTGCTTGTCATATTCCTCACACCTTTGGCTAGACAACACATCTTCTATTTATTTTTTAATCAGATTTCTACTATTTACTTTCCCCGCTCTACTGGATGCGAGACAAACAATTCTTCTGCTGTACTTCCCGACGCTCATGCAGTGCATCACAAAAAGTGGGGGTTACAATTGTTACAGTCGTTACCATTTCAGAATCCCTGTATGCCGGCACTCTAAAGGAAAAGTGGTTCAATGGGGCTCTCACTACACAGGACTGCTACACACACTACTAACATTGAAACACTTTGAAAGACACTTCTCACTTCTGTTTCAACGCATCACCTCCATTTACATTCAGTTATTACGTTAAGTCTATGCACCAAATGAATCCCAGTTGCAACTTCCACTAAGTAATCAAGTAACTGAGCATTTTAGAGCCACAAACAATAGATTTTTGCCTTTTTTGGATATACTAAACCAGCTCTTTGTCACTGCAAAAAGAGAGGTTGACATCTGAGATATAAAATGCTCAAAAGAAGGCTGTATCAGTTAATCAAAAGTGAATGATGACTGCAACAAACTTTATCAGATCTGACATGAAAAAATGAAAGCAGGAGACCACTATCCCAGACTGGTGATTCCATTAACTCTTTGCATGAGAATATTTTTATTTATTTTTGACTGTTCATAGACTATCAATAGCCATGTGGTAAGAGCAGCAGCACACAGAGGCCGGTGTTGCCAAGCCTCCATTTTCAGGGAACTGCCTTCAGCAACTCCCAAGCCCACTGAATGTGACCATGGAAGTAGGGAAAGACCAGGTTCTGCTGCCAGCCGCAATCACAGCAGACAGTCTTTTTCCTCTAACACGAGAATTACTTTAATTTACCCGTGAGAAACTAAACTATTTAGACTCTGGCACCATCACAAGAACTAAATGCAATAACAAATATATTGTATGTGTTTTTCATACAAACAGATCTTTCTCCTTGATTTCTCAAGTGCTCTTTTATTTCCCATTGTATCCAGCTCTTACAGACATTTCTAATTCCCACTTACACGCAAGTTCAAGAGCTAATTCCTGGACACCAAGGAGTGAACTTTCAACACCACATTTTTTACCATCAGATCTCTTAGTATCATGCAACAAAGCAGGTGAGCAATGACAAGCAGTTACTGGTTTCTCACTCTTTATATACAAGGCATGTGACATTCTTGCCAGTTTGACAAGTAACGGTGTTGCTGGCCTGCTAACCCCTGTATGGGGGAGATTCTAGAGAACATTTGGAGGAGGGTGCACTGATGTGTGTATTCAAAACGCAGCAACAAAATCAAAGCATCCTTCTGTCTTTTTTTCTCCCTGCCTTTGAAGAAACTGCATTTAATGGTCAGGGCTCTAAATTCTTCCCTGGAGAAGCTGAGCTATTACTACTTTTCAGCTTCATAAAGCCACTTTGTTTTGCACGGCAGAAGGGGAAAGTTTAGCACTTGGTGTCACACACAGTACAGTACAACGGGATCTTTATGGAGAATTGTGTACAAGTCAGCAGACAATGATTAGACTGTCAAGGACTCAAGTCTGAGCACTGACAAGAGAAACTGTCAATGTGTAACCACCACCTGTTCCCACAACTCTGATTTTTTCCCAACAGTTCTGGGATCCTCCAATGGTAACAAGAGGCAGAACTAGTCAAGTCTATTATTTGTGGAAGGGTCCTCTGTGATTAGCCATCCATCAGGGTGTACAGACAAAGGTACTTGCTGTCCTTTCATAATGGCTAGCTCCTTGCTCCTTGGAACATGGAAGGGGTTCTGCAGAGACAGCAGAAGTGCCCATCTGCAATCTCCAGGTAATAACCTACATGCTGGAGGAGGATGTATGTGCCTTGCTTGTCTGGATCCTTAAGACAACCTGCTTTGTGTGGTGCAAGTGAAGAGGTTATTAAATCTTTCAGGTGGAGAGAAATGTTACTGAGACTAGCAGAGCAGCTAAGGCTTAACGTCTTTGAAGCTCAGTCTGGGAGCTCAGACTGAGAACCAGCTGGCTGGAGAGGGAGCTGACAAATGTGTTCAGGCTGGGCAAATCCTTTTATTCTAGTACTTAAACACCCAGGACATGGCATAAAAAAGGGTCTTTCTCACCTGCTGCATCCTCCTGGAGAAGGAATGAGCAACTGTCAAGAAATACGCCCTCTCAAAAGAAAAATATTAACTGTAGAAGCAGCCTAATAGCTTCACTGGAAAGCCCGGGAAATGAGGGAGCCTGTTCCTACCAATAGCCACTGCAATTCAACCCCTGCACAGAGGAAACATCCACCATGAAAAGTGATTCCATCTAGCTGTAAGGTCAGCCACTAGAGAAAGGCTGCCCACAGGATGCAGCTAAATACAGCAACTAACATCCATTAGCTGAAGAGCACAGAGCAGCAAGGCAGCAGGCTCTGCAGGTGGGAGAGATGAGCAGCAGCCAGGCTGGGCCCGCTGGCCCTCCTGCAGCTCTGAGGAGGAGGGAGCAGGAGTGCAGCAACAACTCCAGACAGGTAACAGTCATGGGCTGTCACCTGTATGTACACAGAAAGGAACAACAGCTCAAGGTGCATAACTGGCATAATCCTCTGAATTATTTCCTATCAAGTCAGTTGTTACCCTCCTGTTTTTTCCCTGTTTCTAATGGAATCCAGTGTCTCCAACAGTAAATTGCATCATATTGACTGCGAGCACACACTGTTCTCAGGAATACAACTAAGAACTGTCACAAACTCTGCTTATTGCTAGATACCTTGGTAACTCTGAGAAAGCAAATGAACAGAACAAAAACCACCCAACAACTCCAGCTAAGTGGGAGACAGCTCATGTGAGCCATGGGTGAAACAACCAGGGGGGAGACCAACACCGAGAGTCTCAGCAGTCAGGAAAGGCTGGATGAGAATGGAGGAAAACAAGGTGACAACAGTGATGAAGTTTGTGACAACAATGATGAAGTTTATCTCCCTTCGGAATGAAAGGAGGAGTAGTGGCAGCAGGGAGGGTGACAACAGCCTTCAAGGATCTGGAAAGAAACTGCAAGATAAAAGGAACTTTTTTTTTTTTGCATGTCATGCAAATGGTCAACAATTCATAGTCACAAAGCTGCTGAAAGAGAGTTTAAAGGTTAGGATGTTTGAGGTAAACTTCTATACCATACTCCCAAGGTATAAATATACTGACAGTTAAACACTGGAACAGCTTGCTGAAGAAATGGTGGGCTCTCCTCTCACAACAGAAGTTTTTAAGGACATGCTAGACAAACATCTGTTGTGAATAGCTTAGAGCAATCCAGTCTGAGCAGAAAAAGGCGGGATGAAATTCCCTTCCACCACTGTTTGTTGGAAGTAGAAATCTTCTATTCCTTTTTGAAGTTCAAGAACCATAGTTTTATTTCAAATTTTGCAAAAAAGCTCAGTCATGGCCACAGCTGTAACCTCTGGGCTGCAATATACCTGCAGGAGGACAGCTAAGACGAGCAGATTCAGGTTCCTGCAGCTACAGGGCTGCCAGGTACTCCCACGTCCCTTTGCTCCACAGGGATGAAAATATTTGGCACTGACAAATGGTAACCTCATGTTATCAAGTATTCCTTTACTGTAGACACATTTTACCTGCTCCAGAAGACAAGAGAGCCCCAGCCCAGACCAGGCAAGCCTGCAGAGCCACCCGAGCAGTACCCCTTGCAAAGGGCAGTCCTGCACTGAGCACATGGGCACGTCTGCAGGCAGCCCACCTCCAGCTCCTCACTTAACCAGACTGCAGCCAAAACAACCTCAGATTTATACCAGATTACAGGAATGGTTTCTGAATTCATAGCACTGCATCAGACTACTAAATCTATATGCAGGGAAAACTCCTGAGCAGCATAAGAGATTATTGAGCTAGAGGGAAAAAATTTCTAATGCAAGGAATCCCATTAAGTCCTCCAAGTATTTAAAAAAAATAAACATTTAAAGAGTAATATTTTGGACTATTCGTTTAAAAATTATCTTAATTCTAAAGTTATTTATCATTTTAGCTTGAAACTAGCAACAGCTTAACCCTTTCACGTCCAGTAACTGGACTTTCTACAAGCCTACCACTACTGTTGTTTCTTAACACTCTTGCGTTCAACACAGGGGCTACTGAAAATGAAAAAAATTCTCCTTTCAAGACATTTAGAAACAAATCTTGGCACGAAATTTGTTTAGGTGTATGCTACATGTCTGAAGAACATTCATAGCTCAACAGGTTGCAAAGTTTTGGGGTTTTTGTTGTTTGGTTGATTTATTAGTTCAGTGGTATAGCTGTTCTTCAAAGCAATCATGGAAATCTCTGTGAAAGAAATAAATAACTGAATGTCAGTTTTCTTCACTAATTTGTTTTAAACCAGACAGCGGCAAAAAACCCCCAAATAACCCCAAACAGCACAACAAAAGACTTGGCTCTCTTAGCAACTCCTCCCATTTGAACCCCAGCAGAATCAGCTCCTGCTGCGTGCTACACAAGATAGCGATGGCCTCTGACATCGCTGCTCTGCCTGGCCCCTGGGAAGCCCTGGAAGCCTCCTGCAGACAACAGGAAAACCATCTGAGGAAGTCTTAACCATAATGGTTGGCCATCAACACATGATGAACATCACCCTCAGGAACTACCAATGCCCACATTATTGTTTGTTTTCAAGGTTGCTACGGCATAATCTCAGTCTCCGGATCGATTTGGGTTTGCCCCCAAACTTGGGCACTTTGACCTGGATGAGCCACTGGCAGCTTCCCATGGCAGTGAGCAGCCAAGGCTTGCTGTCATCTGCAGCCACCAGGACACAACTTCCTCCCACTGAGGGCTAAGAGGTCCCTTCTGACAGTCCTGAGTCCTCTGCAAAAGGCACAGTAACATCTGGTTTTTGTGATGATGTATGAGTAGCCATTTTCTCTGAGCAGTATTTCCATAAGGCTTACTCAGGGCCTGTTTGCTACTTGGTGAAATTTCCAGTACAACTCCATCTATTTCATTTTTAGCACAGCAAAAATACCAGCACTGTAGAATCCCGAAGTTCTGACCTGAGACCAGAGCTTATTACTCAGTTAGGAAAAGTGGATGAGCACAAGCCAGTTCTCCAAGATGGAACTAAATCAGAATCATAACAAAGTAGGGTGGGTTTTATTTACCCATGTAACAAACCTGCAAAAATGGTCAGCAAAGGCAGATGAAAGTCAGTGCTGTCTAATTTAAGGTAACATGTTTTGTAGGGAACAGTTTAAACTGAACTGAACACTTTTCTGGATTCCATATTAGCTGTTAAGCACTAGAAAGGCACTGGACATAAGTGCCTAACCTAGATGCTTTCAGTGAGGTGCTCTACGCAGTTGTGGTCATGAAAGGAGAAAAGAGCATAGACATGGATTGGGAAGAAGACAAAAATACATTATTGCAAAAAGGCAAGAGAATTTCTAAGGCAAAATAATCTAATACCTACATCAATTGTGACTTGCCCTTGGACAGTAGGGTTGACAAAACTCTACAGAACTGTCTGTGAGAAAAGACTGAGATGGGTGATCCCATTTCATACTTGCAAGAGAAACAGTAATTCAGTTGAACGTAAAAGTGATAAATTTGAAACAGTAAGTCTTTTGTTTTAATAGCCACACAACAGATAATTAACCTCTAGTCAGTCAGGTGCCCCAGAGCAGCAGCAGAAGCAGGAGGCTTGGAGAATCCCCTTACAGGACAACGGCTTAGGGCAGAAATGGCATTAATCAATGACCTCACTGTACTCTATACTATAATAGATGCATATTAATATTCATAGATTTTTAGGACTGAATGATTCACTCTATCATCCAGCCTGACCTCCATTCTGACACAGGACGTGCTTTAGCCAGCTCCTCCAGCCTCTGGCTCCCGTTAGGCTTTTCTCTGCTAGGTCAAAAGAGGCTGCTTGTAATACAAAGGCTCTAAGGAGGGCGTAATGCAAATTTTGGCACAGCAAGATCTCGTGATAAAAGTACTGAGATGAGATCCAAGTGTCAGGAATTAAATAAACCCCACAGCTGTGTCAAATAATCCAAGAGGCAGGAAATGGGAAATGCTACCTGAGCACGTGCAGTAGGTCAGGAAAGCACATTCCCAGTCCCTCTCCAGACCGCTTTCAGGCTGTGGCTGCACCTTTACAAGGCCACCCATAAACGTAGTGTGGGGCTTTCCATGATGTAAGTCAGCAATATTTTTATGTTACAGATGATGGAATCACACCACTCCCCATAAGCTAATGCTTTTGGAATGGCAGTATGTTCAGACCAAACATAGGTTTGTTTTTAAGCAATTCTGGACCAGAAGTACCCAGGAAGTAAACAACATTTTCCTTCTTTTTTATTTTATTTTAAATTATTCTCACATCTGACAGTGACACTGAAAGAAAAAAAGGAGGATTTGTATTCCTAATTTTAGAAGAGTTCAGCTTTTGGGTGACCCCTTCTTGGAAAAGGTTAATTCTTACGAACTGCATAGCTTAAATATGTTTCAATACAAGCATTAAAATCCACCCAAAAGGGATCTTTTCAGAAAATAAGAACCTAAAACTTAGTGTTTTATTTTTTAATCTATATAGTTTCCAACAGTTTGTAACTCACGATGGGTTTTACGGAAATGAAAAGCAATAATTCCTACCCTGATGCACTTTCCTTCAGACTGATACTTCTGTGGCAGAAACTGTTAAAAAAGGTCTGCTTACCTGTCTATAAATCAAGCAGTAACTGAGGCCCCTACAGTGAAATCCAAGGAGGGAGGAAAGAGAGGGGGAGACTCATTCCTATATCACAACCCCAGAGCTGCAGAGAATCTGTGCCTGCTCCACTGCCTCTACTCCTGTGTCCAGCCATGGTGGAAACCACACACAGGGACATTCATCACCTTTACACCTCTTGGTCAAGAACAAAAGCAGCCACACTGTCATTTGTCAAAGCAAAGCTCCTGCCACAGCAGCAGCAACTGCACCCTCAGATATTCATGACAGCTGACAGACAAATAGAGAAAAAAAGTATACGGCTTTAAAATGCTAGCTCCCCTCTGGTGCCTGATCCATAGGTCTGCCTGCCATTCCCTGAGCCAAAGCATGGAAAACCTCACTGCAATCTGACAGGACACAAGTCCAGCAAAAGCACTTGGTGATGACAATGTACAACCAAATTATTGCACTGCTCCACTTGTACCCCTACACAAGTCTTGTCGACAGAAAAACCAAGTTTCAACAAACATAGGCGAAAAATTTGGTTCAGAGGAGCCTGGAACAGATCAAGTGTGATCATCGAAGCAGGAATTGAGTCCTGCTGATCAGGGCAGGGCAAGTCCCTCCTCTCCACTCTGCTGCCTCCTAAATGCTGAACTTTCTCTCCAGCTCATTAAACACTGTTGTAAGGAAGGGCCTCAGCACTTAGTGCCAGTTCAGGAACATACTACCAGTACTGGAAACCCTTTCAATCAACAGCAACCATCTGTCCCCAAAATTACAAATGTTCAAAAATGCAGCTCAATTTAAAGGGCAACCACTTAGGTCAGAGATCTGTGGTGTGGAGGACATGAGTCTTGGCACTGTGGAGGGATAAAAGAGCAAATACCAGCAAGCCGTAACAGTGGGGTGCCTACAGAAACTGGGGGCTGGACTAGCTGAAGTGTTTCAATAAATATGTATGGGGTATGCGCATCATGAAGTACCACTTGCACCTTGTCTGGAGAGGTCCTGAGTATGAAACTTGTGTCCTCCTTTAGGAGATCTCGCTAGGCTTGCTGATCTTTCTCCTACTGCTGTTACACAATGATGGTGTTCATAAAATACGGGGGAAAAAGCCTTCAGTCCTGGAGGCAGCATGACTGGAAACCCCTGACAGCATTAGGAAGTCCATAAATCCCATACTTTTCCTACCCAGAGCCTGCCATTACTTTTTTCTGTTGAGGCTTAATCTCCAAGTGTTCACCTCTCTCTTTAAGCTCCATAAAGACATTCCTAGGGCTACAAGGGAAAAAGAAAAAAAGGATCCTTGCATCTGTGAGAGACACCGGAGCTTCTTCTATGCTGGCAGGAGTCAGCACGGACAGGCAAGATGCTGCTGCTGCTGCTCCAAGAGAACCAGCATCAGTCTGTACTCAGGACTCACAGAACTAGAGCCTGACACCAGCACAGGGACCCTCCTTCCTCTCTGGAAAGCACCAAGGCTTTAGGAAAGGGCTAGAGAGACAGCTCAGGTCCTCTACACAATCGAAAAAAACGAACAGACTCTAAGATCTCATAAAAGACTGCAAACTATTTAAGTTACATCCACCAACAACAAAGCTGGCATCATTTCAAGGGGAAAAGACAGCGGGTAAAGTCTATTTAATAGCAATGCTCCTAAAGTCAGCAATCCACACTGGGTTTTACCTGAGCATTATCATGAATTATCAGCATTGGTGAGCTTTCTCCCACTTCAGACAAGTCTGCAGCAAATGTGGTGGCTCTGTGTCCTGGTTGCACAGAGGGCAGAAGTAGGTAGTACAGGATACATTCAGCAAAACTTTCCAGTTAAAAACTATTTACCAGTACAAACAGGGCTTTTGCAACTTTGGTAGCCAAAACTTTTTTTTTAAAAAAACACAGAGAGTTTCAATCTGCGTAGAGCTCTAAGCTATATTAATACCATGACATGCTTCTCCAAAAAGGAAAAAAATCAAAGGTATTTTATATAGAAAGTATCATGTTCTAAATACTCTCACTGCATGTGCTGGATGTGCTTTTAAAATACATAGTGCTGCCATACTGATTCTTTTTACAGTCAGTAAAACAATTTTTTCCAGGCTGAGAAGTGCTGTGCTCAGTTTCAGCACATGGCATGCTACAGACGAGTCAAACATGCCAACACCTCCATTTCTGCAATCGTAGAGTGGATTTTGTATTTTTTATTTCTCATCTCCACTGCTTTTCTTCTTCCCATCAAACAGACTTTAGGACTGTGCTCCATCACAACCCACAAACAGATTTGTCCCAGTCCTACTCTCTGAGACATTTTTACAGCCATGTCCAGTAATGGTGGCAGCCCATACCAGGGCTCTCCAGGCTGGATCAGTCAGGGAGACGGCTCCAGCTGCCATTTCCAAACAGCCCAAGCCACCTGCAGTGTTCCTGGAAAACCAAGAGCCTCTGTCTCGCAAGTGAGCAACAGGAACTCGTGTCAAAGAACCTGCAGTAAGAAACTTAAGAACATGGACCAAGGACAGATCCTCAGGCCTATCATCCAAGCTAATTCCTTTTAGCTGACTTTATCTTACAAAGCCGTAACAGAAATTGCCAGAACAAGCCCAGGCTGGACTCAAGTGCAGGAGCAGAGAGACGCAGCTGCTGCCTCCGAGCGACCTCCACCAGCCCCCCACAGAAACCACAAGGACCAGCAAAGCTGACACCCAGGGGCTCAGAAGGGAATCAGATATTTAGCAAGATTATGCTATCTGCTAATCTGATTAGCCCCAGAGACTGCAGATAAACATAACAAAGAACAGCCGGACACCAGCTGTAAAACCCATCCAGTCAAGCAAATAACACAGCTGCCCAGAAAAGCTCAGCATCTGGGCCCTGTCACATGTAATGCTTTTAGGGAAATGACAGACTCGCTGCTCTCACGTTAGACATGGGAAAATGTGTTAATCTGTTTACCTTAAATGGATTTAACCTCAATCTGAAAAAGAGAGGACTGACTTGGATTCACACAGCCAAGACACTTGGGCAGCAAAGCACAGTGAGCGGGAGGCAGCAATCCTCAACACCATTTACATGGGTCCCAAGGATCAGGCATGACACAGGTCAAACAAGAAACGTTAAGAGATTAAACAAGCACATTTGTAATTAGGTGTAATGTTGATCGTCTCCTGCCTCTGAAATGACAATCAGGTCCCACATCTAATCACTGCAGACACCTGAGCTCTAGGTTGATGGTGACAGTCTCCGTAGCCAGCCCCTTCCCAACGTAGAAAACATACAGGGCTAGGGACCTGGGCTGGAGGTGGGGAGAAGGATTTAAAAATGAAAACTGTATTTTTATATAAATAAAATAATAGCAGAGAATTAGCAGAGAAGCTCTTATGCCTTCCTTACAGGAAATGGGCTACTGAAAGACCAAAAGCCACCCGATTCACTCACCATACACTGGCTGCTACTCTCACAAGTGCAGAAGGGAAGGTGAGGGCATTATTTAACATGTCCACTTGACGTTTTTAAACACAGGAAAACCAAGAGCAACTTGCTCAAGGACTGCATTCATCACCGCCTGCCAATTACAGAAACAAAACTGATCAGTCAGGAGGACGCAAGTGGCACAATGACTCGGCACAGCACCACAGAAGCACAAGCACTCTCAAGTGTTCTGTCACAACAACAGGCATTATGGATATATAGAAGCAGGTCTGAAGCTTTTCACTGACTCTCTAGCAAAGCACTGCCCTCCCTTCCTAATTAGCAAACACTCTGCAGTCACCTCAACCTTCCCTAAAGCTCTCACTTGAGCTTTTGGTTATCTCATCAGATCACTTTTTTCCCAAATCTGCTCCAAGATTCTCCAAGAATGAATTCTTACACACATTCATCTGTGCTGAGAGAATCAGCTCAGCTCCCTCTGCTTAATATGAAAGAGGAAAACCTCTATTTCAGGGTGAGTCAAATGAGAGCAGAAATACTGGGGCCAGATTACTCCCCCACCACCAGATGCAGTGTTAGCCCTGTGATATTGCCACAAAACCTGGCACCAGCAGCCAGGAGAAAGCATAGCATCACCAAAACCAAGGATGCCCAAGAGGGCACCAGGACACAGTATTTCACAATGTTTTTGGGATGTGGGACAAGAAACAACACTTTTGGGGCCAGCTCAGGGCTATCCTGACAGTGCTGGAGGCAAACTCTGGAAAGCAGCTATCACTTCAGTGCAGACTGAGGAGGAGTCAGGGTCTAGCAAAGTTCAGAATGACAGAAACACCCAAAGAAAAAAGACAAAACACTTCTAAAGAAATTGTCTAAAATATGCATTTTCTATTTTTATGGCAAACATGACTAGTTGCTAGTATTCAAATGCAATTATGCAGAGGTTGATCTATAAATAATGCAAAACCCAGAAAGGAGAGATCCACACTCATTTACAGCATACCCCATGCTGTACTGAATAATGTTATGCCCCAGCTTTCACCATCCCCATAAAACAGAAATGCAGTCAAAAAGCTGAGAAAGAAGAGAAGCTTCTCTCCCGCTCCCCAGCCAAAAAGGAAGATGACATACGAATCAATGTCATTCTATGCAGTACTACTTTTAAAGATAGAAAGCTTTATTTCTGCATTTCCAACTCACTTGCTCTTTTCACATAAGTGTCCCCAGAAGCTGCAAACAATCACAGAAATACATCACCTCTCACCCCACTGCAGTGCGCTCTGAGTAGATCCATACAGAAGATCACAGCATCAACAAAGTTGTCCCCCAAATTTCTTAAACGAACTGTCTAAGTCTCTTGCACAAAGCAGTGAATAATTTAAGTTGGAAGGGGCACGTGCAGGTCAGCTACTCTAACCTCCTGCTCAGAGAAATACTAACTCTAAAGCAGTGTTTAAAGTTTAAAAAAGGTATCTCAGGAGCTTGTCCTGCTAAGCTTTGAGTATTTCCACAAATGAAGGCTCCCAAGGCTCTCTTGCTCCTTGTTCCAACTGAGAACCACTCTCACCATCAAAAAATTTCCCCATATAACCATTTGTATAATCTGGCTGCAAACTGTGATTTTTTGACTCTTGTTTTTCAGTATGCACTTCTAGAAGCAGAAGCATTTCCATTTTCCCCCCCAAAAAATTTTACTTCTTGATTGCAACTACTGAATTTTAAAACAGTTCTTTAATTTAAAAAAGAATTTATTCATCTAATATCCTTACAGCAACAATACCTTCCCACACATCTTCTCTGCACAACCAAATTTATGCCATTTACAGTGAAAACTAAGGGGTTTTTTCTCTACTTATAGCTCAGTTGGCTTTGTTATAATGCAGTTTATAAAATTACATTTAATGGAGAAGGGAGCAGGTAATTTGTTTATTTCTGAACTGTGATGGCTAATGGATGGGGTGGGAATAATGACAGAATATATATTATGTTATGGTCGAACAATACAAGGAGAGAATGCATGACCTGATAATTTTTACCCTTCATTAAATGGTCTATTGAGCTGCTTTTTCTCCATATCAGCTTTTAAAACAGAAAAAAAACACTGCAAAAAATAACATATTACTTCAAATCATAAGATTACTCTTAATTAAAGCAAAAAATAATCATCTGTTTCTTAAATTCATTAGCTATAGCTGAAAACATACCTAAAAATAAGGAAATCAGCATAAGGAGACTAACTGTAACTAGCCTTGTTAACTACCTTCCTCCATAAATGCTGAGGCATTTTAATTCCCATGTCTGGAAGGACAAATAAAGTCTGTACCACCCTGATCATCCTTGCCAAATCCTTCCTCCTCCCAGCAAGCTAAAAGCAGAGTGGGAATCAGAATCCAAACCTGCCTGCACATCCAGATGGAGCAATGTCACCTGAGCTACACCTGCTTTTAGAGGCTCTTTGTGGCTTTTCCAAGAAGGAAACGGGTCTGTACAAAGACAGATCACTTGAACTGCCAAGTCCTGGTTTTCATTTACTTTCTTCAAGGAAGAAAACAGATGGGCTACCAATGGGTTTATCTGTATTTGATACATGGAGCTGTAATGCACCATGGGCACGTGCCCCGAGCCCTGCCTGGGAAAGGGCAATGAGGGAAGAAGTTGCCAAGGACACAAGGAGAAGGGTACCCCACCATGCAGTCCTCTGCAAGGGGAATCCCAGTCAAAAGGGAACAGCTTCTGAGACTGATGGGCTGAATCAGGCTCTTTGGAAAGTTATCAGCGGGTAAAAATCCACAGGAAACAAAAAGGTTTGCAGGTTAAGTTAAAACCCAAGCTATATGGCACGCAAGTAGTCTCCAGTGCAAAGTAACACTTGACTGAAATACAGAGATAAGGGAGCAATATGAAGGAAACTCAGTTAGGCCCCTGGCCTAATGATGGAACATTTTCATTTCCTGTAGGGAAAATGGCTGATATTGGTCAGCATCAACTGATAAAGGGTTTCAAGAGAACTTTGATCCACATCTCACATCCCATTAAGAGAGACAATAAATTACTCTCACTTTTCATGACACAATGTGCAGAAATAAAGCTCACACGTTCAAATGAGACAGAGCTCCTTGATGAGTAAGAGTGCTAAAACATCAGCAATACATCAAAACCACTCAAGTTCACATGCTACAACTCCAAAAGAGCAAAAATTAATACCACTGAAAGGATGCGCATTCAGTTTTGCAGAAATCACCAAAAGAGAGAGTTTCTTCCCTAAGAAGCTCCCTTGTATTCAAGTTCCTTCTATCTCTGCCAAGTGTGCTCACATGGCAACTGAAAAAACATTTGTGGCATTTCATTCTCAAAGTCCATATGCGTAAAGAAAAGTTTTCCCAGAAAGCGCTTACATGAAAGTCCTTTTCTGTGGTTTAAGCAGGAACACCACTAGTCAAAGTAAAAACATGGAGCTGGCTGATGGGCAAAGAACCAGCACTTTGAAGCACTGCAGAGGTCACATTGTGGCAGAGAAATCCTGCTTCATAAAGCTTTGATGTAGAGCAGCTCACAGAAATATCTTCGTTATTTCACTGAAGTACATTGCTGCTAAAGCCTCCTTCTTACTCAGTGTTAAATAAGCTGTTATTGTTCTTTAATATTAAAAAAGAGCATTAGTTTCTCTGTCAGCATTTCAGGCAAATGTGCAACCGGCAATACAGAAGGTCCTAGGAGGGTCTGAATTCATGTTCAATAGTACCTCACTGACTTCCAAACAAAAACTCCCAGTCCAAACCAGCATAAATTCAGCTTGAAGTCACACCTTCCACAGCATCAGCACAAAGCCGGGGTAAGAAACCCAGCATTCCGAGATCAGGCAGTGACATGGAGGGGCAGCAGCTCACCTTTCCACTTCACCACCTTTTGCTTTTGACTAAAAAGGCTTTCTCTTTATAGTGTAAATGGTGCAATTTATATGTACAGAAACACACACTGGAGTGGTTTTTTTACACGGTGCCTCTAGTGAAAGTTAAACATTGTCACAAAAGCCTTGTTTTGGTTTTAAAATACTGTGGAGATCCCCATAAAAATTTCTGAAGAAAGCCACCACAGTGGTTTGAATATCCTGAATACTCAGAGTAGAGAAGGAAGAACATCTGCACGCCTTTTTATGGTCCACTCAAACCTTAAGTGCTTCCAAACACACAACAGCTACAACAATGCTTTCAATTTAAAAGACAGAAGCCTATAAACAGCCCACATTATGAACTCCTCAATTTATCTATAATTTCCTCCACTTGTATCTACCTTATCTAGTTCCAACAACAAACCCTTCAGTTCCCCAGTCTCCTCCGCCGTCCATGAGAACAAAAGTAGTCAAAGAGCTAAAATCCTACCAAAACCTGGAATAATTAATTGAAACAAGTGAATTTGTCCTAATCCTGACTGGTTGCCAGTACAGAGGCCCCGAACACCACCTGTCCAAACCAGCCAGATTCCACCATCTTTCCTTAAACTCTTCTGGCTCACTCTTGATTTTGTTTCTTTTCACTGAACGTGTATGGCTGCAAATGCACTCCTATAATGTGATGGATGAAATAAGATCAGGAGAGTTTTCCTGAAACACAGAAGTTGTTGGTGGGGGAGCAGGACCAGCATCAGCTGCCCATCAATATTCAGTGTGTGCAGCTGCTCTCAGTGGCATCCCTGGAATTCAGTTTGGCTGGAGAAAAAACAACTGTCACTGCTTTTTTTCTGGAATTTCACCTAACTGCTGTAACATGCCTGTGTAGTTCTGCCCAAATTCTTACATGTGTTTTAAACACTTCAGTGAAACAGTTAAAGCCCAACGTTTATATTGCAGGAGTGCCTTGTTTGTACCTTTCGCTTTGTTGCCATCTGTCAGACTTCCTCATTGAAGCTTCTCACAAGGAAAACATCAGTAATGGCAAAACAGCAGGAATTTCAGCAGCCAGCTACCTCCTCCAGCCCTTAAAAGGTTTGAGGTTTGTGTCTGTGAAATTTTAATAGGGGTCCCTTTTTGCTCCAACATAGCCACACGGACTGAGCACAGCATCAGCCACAACCAAATGGTGACAGTACCTCAGTACCCCACCTTGCATTTTTTTCCTCTAACCAGTCTAAGGCCTCTTCATTTTCCACTTTCATTTTCCTGCTAAACACCCACCCAGAACCCCCACGGCTGAATCAAAAACATGCAATCCAGTTCTGTGAGCCCAGCTGATCAAGCAGAATGCCCTAAATCATATGGGATTGCAGGGAGCACCCTGTTTCCACATATGTACAAACATTAGCAGACCCACAAACTCCCCTGACTGCTCATGAATGTGCTTAGGAGAAAACAGAGGATTTAAGAACACATGTTACCTCAGCTTCTTCTCTGACTCAGTATCAGTGAACAGCCCCTTCCTCTCTCTCCAAGTTCTGGAGCCAGTCCTGCAGACCAGCCTCACACACCATTTCAGCACAGTCCACCACAGTTCTCTTTTTCTCCTTTTTCTTTTTTCTTTTAATGAAGAGACTTTGAGTAGGACTGCCTGTGTTACAACTTTTCTGAAGTGCTAAGCACTTCACTTGAGCTATGAATCATCAACTGTGACAGCAGCAGAAACATCTTGTCATAAGCAATGAAGAAACTTCAAATTAAGTATCCCACCAAATAATTTATGAAGATTATTGCTTATCCACAGTCAAGAGGGTTTGCTTATAAAAATAATTTATAATTTAATAATTATTACAGAGACAAAAATGGAACTACCCAAAGAACTTCAAAAACGTTAAATGACAAGAAGCAAAGGGGGAGGAGGGAAGTGAAGACAGGAGATGAGCATCTCTCAAGCACTTCTTAGGGCTCTAAAATGCAAATCTTTCTCACATACCTGCAAGGTGATCCATCTGCAAACATGTTGAGAAAAGGTATTTAAGTTTCCCCAGGCAAATGCAGTTTTTCCCTCCTGCTCACCCTTTTTACAGCTTAAAAACTTGATGCTCACAGCCTAGTCTCAAATTCTCCATAATTTTTATCAAGTCTCAGAACAGAATGCAGCCCTTCACTGTTCTTCCAAGGGACTTGTAATACATACCTTAGCACTAACATTCAGATGATGGGAAGCACTGGAGACAATCTGGAACGCTTTGTAATCCAAAAAGTGATGCAGTTTTGTCCTGCTAGTAAATGCTCTCATGGTGTAAGCAGAATGCCATCATCTTCTGCATTTAGGTTACATTTTACTACTTTCTTTTAAAATTTACTGTCCTTTGACAATTACAGGCATGTCCATGCCTCCTGAAATTTAAACCTCTGAGACATCAAAAACTGCTTTAACTATGAGACTTTTTCCCTCCCAGAGTCCCAGCACACTCCTTCCAGCTTCTTCAGCTAGAAAAATTGGCTATTCACAGCACCCATGTCCTTCCCTGCACAAAGACCATTCACTGCCAAAGCCCTTCTGTCTCAAGCACTGAATTAAATAGGTATTACACACAAAAAGGAGCTTCTATCACGTACTTATTGTTCTCAGATTGTTCAAGATATACAATTAAGCTTGAATTGTGTTGGCTTCCTTGATTTCACTGCAGCCAGCTTACACATACACCCAGACTTTGTATTCTACATAATTAAAAATAACTTTCTATACTCAAATCTGGCTGTCTCTAGCCATAATCCAAAACCAGATGTTGATGTGCTGACTATCTCAGACCCAGTGAAAGTATCCCTCTGGTTTCTGAGCCCTTTCACCTGCTTTCAAACCTCCACAAATAATGGATGTCTTGCTACTGCTGGTTTTGCCCTCATCACCTCCGGGGAAAAGAAAAAATCTCACCCATGTATGGTCCTGGAACTTGAATCCTAGTAAAAAACATTGTGTCTTGAGAGAAATTTTATTTGTTATTCACTACTCAAAAGATGCAATTTCCTTTTCTAGTAACACCTCCATGGGCAGCAGGTGCTAAAAGGCAGCAGAATAAATTATTTTAGGCATGTGGGCGTGCGTGCACACTGACCTTCTGGTACACAGCCTAATGAAGATCAGAAACCATCAAGCGCGCCGATATAAATAACCTAAATTCTCGTATGTATGCTTAGTAAAGCATTCAAGTGACTTCAAAGACCTCTATCAATACAGAAAAGAACTGCATTAAAATTCTGAGCCTCCAAATCTATTAAGCATTTCCAAACACAGGAGGACGAGTACCAGGATTTGTTCAGCTGCCCTCACCGCGTTGCTCTCAGGGAAGAAGTGTAGGCTCAGTCAGTCAGCACTCAGAGACTCAGCTCCCTTCCATCAGCTCAGCAATTTAACAGCCAGTAAATCTAACCTGTGTTTTCAATCTTGCTTGTAAAAACACTGTTTTAGCTTGGTGAAGGCCAATGTGTTACACTTCTGAGGGGCACCAGCACTGAAGGGACCCTTCCCCAAATGATATTTCCCCAAAATGGGCTCCTGCACTTTGGTCCTGGACACGGCAGAGCCAGGGGAGTGTCATGCAGCTCCTGGGATGCAGCAGCAGTGGTAGGGATATCCCGGGTAAGCTCAGTCTTCTGCACTGGGGCCATGAACCAGCCATGGTGGAGAAAGTCCCATCCTCACCATGGTGGCCCGTGGTCCCAGGAGGAGCTGCTGGCAATGCACGGTGTGTTCCACAAGGGCTGTCCTGGATGACAGAGCTTGGCGGAGGGGAGCGGTGAACACACAGCCAGTGTGTTTAAACGGGATTCATTAATCAGGCTCCAACTGCTCCACTTCACTACACGGAAGCTCTTTATAGACACTGCCTCATTTATTTATTTTTTGAATGCCCAGATTAGTTTAGTGTGAAGCTGTTGAGAGATGTAATTTGTCTGAGGAGATGATCTATAGATCACTGAATGAACACTAACCAGGCTCTTGCAGTCCACAGAAGAAACACACTGTGCACTCTCCCATGGCTGCAGCACAGGAAAGTGAACCCTTTTTTTCTAAAATTTAGCCCCTTGCAGTCTAGAGGTCAAAGAGCTGGCACTTCTAACATGCTCAGCCCTGACTGAGGGCAGAGCTGCAGCCTCTGCCTGTGAAGAGCAGGGCCCTCAAATCAGAGGGAAATCAGCAAGTGATAACTAACCCGGCATTCTGCTGGGGACAGGCTTTTCTCACACAAACAGCCTTTTCTGCTCACATCTGTGAATATATGCATATTTAAAAAATAAATTATCTTTCATTCAGATTAGTTACTAGAATATCTCTTTCTCTGTTGAAGCAGATTTGTTCCTATGGTTGTATCTACTGCTATTCTGGGACTTGGTATTGTTTTCCCACTATTGCTGCAGAAAACGTTCAGCAGCTAATTGCACAGTCAAGTCCTTTCACATAATTTTCACTTTGACAAGAGTAATTAAAAAGCTAAACAGCTCGAGAAACAATTGATTAGGTCTGGAAGCAAAGCTCTGTTTAGGCGATCCTGGGATGCACGTGTACAGAACAGCAAGCGTTCACAAAACACAATTAGGAGTGTGTTCCTCAGTGCTGATGGTTTAGTGTGATTCTTGCCAGATCTCTTTTTTGCCCAATTTGTATCATATGTTATATTCATATATGTGCTGCACATAGACCATGCTTTCAAATGTGAGGAAAATTAACCTTACAGGACAAGTTACAGAGTATTTTCCTTCCATCACCTGTATTTGCAATCTCCAAATAGCTGAAGTTTGCAAATGGACTCAAACACCTCCTGTCACAGGAATGAACTACACAAGGCTATTCTATCACTAATTTTCATTTCCTCGCCTTAAAATTGCTCTGAATTCTCCATAACAGAACTTCTAATATCATCACATTCCAAACTACGTAACTGAAATTATAAAGTAAAGGGCTCCAAAATTACTACAGATGTACCAAAATAATGAGCTTACGAACAGTAATGAAATGGAAACTCTCGGAAGCCTGAGGTTACACAAAAACTTAAGAGATGCTCCCTATAACTTTTATAATAAAGCTAATAATTCTATTCTTGAGACAGAAGTTAAAAGGGTTTTCTTTAAACCACTTCCTTCTCAGTGAAGCTTGGTCAGTTACCGGCTACACATTTGAAAAACTGTCATGAAAAGTGCAAGGATTAAAGCTAATGGGAACTTGGAGCAGCAATAATGAGAAACTCCCTCTATGCATACGGGAGAGCGATCAAACACCTGGCTCCTCCTATGCCACCTGATGAGCAAGAAAGTGCTGGTGTTCCTCAAAGCCAGCAGCCCTGGCCTCTGTGTGAGTGTGGGGCATTAGAGGCAGGTTAGAGAACAGGCTCACAGTACAGGCCACCAACACACAGGAATAAACCTTTGAATAAAGCTACAGCAGCATCTGAAAGAGAGCTGGGTGCACGTGTGCCTGCCTGCAGAGGGGTTTCAAACAATGGAAATCCAGAGCCAGCAGACGGGCCTTGGGTCCCACTCTCTGCAGCAGCACTGCACACCATTACTCCAGGCACAGCAATGCCTCCGGGACGAAAAACCCAAACCCAAAAAATTCCTTCTTTGGTACAGAAAGCCAAAGGTTGACCTACATTTTCCTGCACAAGTAAAATACCAAATCTTTCGAGGGAAGTCAAAGACGTAAAGAGATTTGTGTCATGACGTAAGTAGAGATGCTGAAAGAAGCCATAGAAGGTTTCACACATTCACAGATGTGATAATTTAGATGACAAATGTAGCAAATTAAACCCAACTTGTTAGCTAATAGAATATTTAATTATGTACTATGAACAATCACTTGCATATCTGGGAATTTAAACAATTATTTTTCGAAGAGGGTAAACGTTTCTGAGAAGGAGGGGTTTTTTAGCACCTCAGAGCTTTTCCCCTGCATTCCCTTCCACCTTACCCTGTTTATAGCTCTATTCAGTAATAGTTTTTACTTGTTTCCTCAATTTCTTAATTTCCTGCAATAATACATCTGCCATGAATAATTAAACAATGCATTTGCTGCTCACTGAAAGCTGAACAAGTGCTATAAATCAGTTCTGGGACCCTCTGCCAGTACAGACACAGAGATCTGCTAATGTTGGCATTTCTTTCTGCAGGTGAGAGGAATGGAGCACAGAAACATTCAAGGAGCTGCTCAGCAGTGCCAGGCTCCATTGCCCTGGCACCGGCACTGGCATTTTGGGAGAGTGCTTGTCTGCATCTTCTCCCCAGCAGCACGACTTCAAAGACTATTTTGATGAGGGGCAGTAAACCTATATGTTCTATATTCTTCACATTTACTCCTTTCTCACATTCCTAGGTTGTTCCCTCTTATCTTCCCACTCCATAGGCAGGAGGAGGAGAGCAGAACATGTCCTGAGTGTGTATTATTCCCTTCTCAGCACCAAAATGATGGACTGCTGTGGGTTCTTTGCTGTATTTCCACCTTATTTCTCCTGCTGCTTGTGGTTCAAACCAGGACACTACTGGATGGCAGTGAAGAGCTGAAGGATCATCTGTAGTCAGGCCCATTACAGCCAGTGAAGGTTTATCTTGTCGAGTCACACTCGCTCTCAGACAGCTGGGCAGGCTGCATTTCTCACTTTTTTGTATATGAAGATGGAAGATAACATCAAGCTACAAAAACAACAGCGATAACACTTCCCTTCAACACTTCCACTTGCATCAGTGTCAGGGGAGAGGAACAATAAAACAACTTTCCACTACCAGAACAGGATTCACCTTTTAATTGGATGAGGTTTACAGTGCAATCACTTCAAGCTCTGCTGTGCAGTCTATGAGCCTCTCCAGCTTGGCAGAGCAGGTACACTAGGAAACTAATCAAGACCAGGTATCCAGCCAGGCCCAGGAAATGTCAGGGTAGCCATTAGAATTCCACATGTCTTAATTTGAGAATCTCCCCAATTCACTAGAAGGTGTGGAAACTAAAAAAAAATTTAAAGGTCAAAATGTAGAACAATTCATCACTAAATTTCCCTACAAAACAAACCATGTAATGTTCCTGGTTTTAATTCTGTTGACAACAGATTGCACATATTTTAAAAACGTAACGTTTAGCAGCTGTGCTGCCAGTCTGCGGAGTTTGCATATATAGCTGTGATATTACCATACTCTATTATTCATAACAGGCAACAGACTTCATTCTTTATCTTGTGAAAAATAATTGCAGTTTGAAGTAAAAGTCTGATGGCAAAGAAACACCCAACATAATGGCTAGAGTTTCCAGAATTCAGGAACTCATGTAATGGCCTGCATTTTGATTTAAATCAATTCATTAAAAAGACAAATCTCCTCTGATCTGCACTTCTTCAGCAAGAAGTACACGGCTCTTTTATGAAACCTAGGAAAGGAAAAGTCTAGGCGGGTAAATAGCTTTTTCTTATCCACAACAAACACGCAATAAATTAACCGTAATCTTTTAACATGAAGCATGAGATACTCCCATCTCATACAGCCTTGGGACCTCACTCAGACAGAAATTCATGAGCTGATATATAGCTATTCATAGCAAGAATGACTACTGGAGGGAGAAGGAAAAAAACCTTACACGTCTTCCCTTCCACTTCCATTAACATTAAAAGCATTCTATACAAATACACATTTTTAATACATTTTTCCATTCATACACATAAATAAGGATTTGGACATATTTTAGTCAGAAGATCTTGCAAGACCTACAGCATCCTTTGCAATTGTTTCCCAAAGTATTTTGTGCTGCCAGAAGCTGTTTCGATGCCCCCCCACAAAGAGCTGCTGGTCAGTGCTGCTCTGGACAGCAAAGCAGTGTCGTTTGCCTGGAGCGGTCCACACACAGACCTTCCAACCTGCTCTGCTGTTCTGTGTGCTGTGTTATATGGGCTGGCAGAACCACACTGCCTTCCTTAGGAATGTCTGACAGTCTGCAGGACAGCACAGAAGTTTGGTGCTGTCAGAGAGATGGGTTCTTGCACACCACAGCAGCAACCACCAGACGCACACCAGAGCCCTGCCTTGGTGAGCAAAGCCCCTGCAACCATCAAAGCTCAGACACCAGCTACCTACAGATAAATACACAACATGTACTGAAGGAAAAAACCAAACACAGAATTACCTGCTACAATTTGCAGAGCTGAGTTAACTGTACGGCTTCAGAAGATCAACCACACATCGTAACGGGCACCTGACCTCTAGTCATGCACAGACACGGGCAAAAAGATAGCAAACCTATGAGGGTTCATGAGAAAACTAGTGGATGTTTGCAGGTCTCATATTCTCCCCTGAATTCGCCCACCAGCTCCTTTAGAGCAGAACTTCAAAGTCAGAGAAGGGCACTGAAGAGAACTAAGGACCTGGAAAACATTTTCACACAAAGCTACATAGTCAGAGGAAAGACAGTGACTGTCACTTGAGAGAAGGATGAAAAAAGGACAGGATAAAAATATAAGAGTATCAGGTGACCTAGGGAAGACAGGCTACAAGACTGTACCTTTCCTGGTTCATAAATGAAGACAAAGAAACATTCATTTTTAAAAAATCACGCTGTCTATTCAGAACATGTCTGAGGAAACACTTTCTGTTTGCATATGAAATTACAGAAATTCCTCCAGAAATTCAATTCCATGCCCAACAATCCTGCAAGTCTGTGAGCGTTGCTTAGTGCCTGACCTGAACTTCCCAGCTGCAGTTCGAGCACATTATTTATCCTCCTAGCAGTGGATGGGAAGGACTGTCTTGCTCCCCAGTTAATCCTTCCATTCTGGCAGTGGGATGCTCACGTTGAGATGTTTCACCACAGGCCTTACCCATGGTGAGCAGAATAGAAAAACTATCAAGTGTGTCTTCAGGATGGTGTTCCTCATTTCTGCCTGTCACTGTGATGTCTGTCCCCCTCAAAACTGCACTGCTTTGTCGACTCCTGTATGGTTTATGATCCATTAGCACTGCAAGACCTTTTCTGTATACCAGCTGTCTAGGCAGTTGTCTCTCATTCTGTATTTATGTAGCTGATTACTCCTATTTTCAAACATCTATCCACATTTTTCCTTATTGACATGCATTCTCTCAGACAGTTTCGCCAATTTGTAAAGATCATTTTGAATTCTAATGGTGTCCTCCAACATGCTTGCCTCTCTTCCCAGCTTGTTGTTGCCTGCAAATTTAATAAGCATGTTCTCTATTCTATCAGAGAGATCATTACTGCAAATGCTGAACGCTACCAAACTGCCAAATACTCACCCTATGAGCAGATGTTTCACAGGAAAAAGTCTCATGAGGGAGCACTGAAAGCTTTACTAAAGATAAATGACATCTACTGCTTTTCCATTCACAAAGCCTGTTAGCTTGTCATTAAAGAAAATTAGATTGATCTGACCTTGACAAAACTACATTGGGTATTATTCCTTTGCCCATGTGGATAAAACAATATTTAGAGTTGTTGCAATTAATAAAGCTTTACAGAAGCAGTAATACAAGTCCACTTTCTGAGAACAACTTCTAATTTTACATAGGAAATGGGAACTAATGTGGGTGGGGAGAAAAGGCAAGAGTATGAGACAATCTTTTTTTGTACCTCCTTAAAACATCTAGCATTTGTTGGCCATCATTGGAGGCTTACGTTGGGATAATTTTGGGATAAACGAACCTAGAGGTTGACACGGTCCAGCAGTTACTGTAACATAAAATAATTCTGCAATTTGACATGAACTTGGAAAACACCACATGGTATACTGCATGTAACTCTTTATATGTTAACTGGAGTTTCCCAAATTCCACAAAATTACACAGGAAACTCTTCTCACACCACATACTACATATTACAGACAATGCCAGAATTTTTGAGCTAAATTTGCCTCTGGGAAAAAAAAAAATCTATCTGCAACAGAAGGCTGAGTGTCTAAGGGAAAAGACATTGTGCACTGCATAGATGATGACTGAACAATACAGGGATTTTGTCTTAATGTGTAAAAAACCCCCAAATCATACGCTGCTCTTAAAATAGGGCACCACGACTCTACAGACATACGAACAGTGGTGTATTTTAGCATTTGAGGAAAAAAAAAACCCAAAACTTTGGCAGTTAAATATGTTAAATGTTCCATGCATTTACTAAGGCAGAATAAAGGTTCAAAAGGCATTGCCAAGAAAGACAAGACCAAGCCCCTGTGGCCTGCAGTACAACCACAGAGAAACTTCAACAAAAAAAGGTCTCTATTTCTACAACTGCCTCAAGAAACAGACAAATGCACTAGAAGAGGAACTTCATGGTGTCGGCGCGAATTAATTCTCTCTGCCCACGTTCCAGGCTGGGCGCTGGAGGACCTGGAGGACGCCTCTGCTGTGCACCTCTGGCTCTTGGGAAGGCTGAGATCACAGCAGCTCTGGCTACATTCACAGAATGAATATACAGGCAATTTAGTTACACACGAGCTCACACAGCATCCTTTACATAGTGATCCAGCATGAAATCCCCTTTATATTATTCAGCAGCCTGTTTTTCTACGGGTCACTCCTTCCACAAATCGCGTTCTGGTCTCTCTGGACATTACTATAGACGCGCTTTGGTGGTCAAATGTTCTCACAGACATTTTAGACTAGAGATCTATAAATAATACCACAGTCAGCTTTAAGGGTACAAAGGTATTTTTCCACTCTCTTTGTTTTTAAGAGCCTTCAAAGACAACTTTTGCAGAAAGAACCAAAACCAAATGTCCAACTCATAAAATACAGTCCCTCAACTTGAACTTTGCCTGAAGACCAAGCAGGGCACATTTCAGCCATGAACTCATAAAAAGCTGAAAAGAACAGGTTATAACTAAGGAACTTTGTGTTAAACCCTGATAAAATGTGTGTAATGGAGCATAAAAAAGGATACTGGAAGTCTATATACAGCAAGTATAAATGACAAGTCAGCAACCAGGACCATTACCTGTTACATCAAACAAGAGTAAAGGGAGCCTTTCCAGGTCTTGGATTACCCTCCTCATCCTCCTGAGAGCCATATAAACTCTGTACTCAGCATGGCAAGAGTAAGAACACTGTGTCAGGACCAGGCATCCCAGTCCTTTAAACAGGAATATGAAAGTATTTGCTTCTGAGATAAGTTTGCTTCTCTAAGGGTTTTCCTGTGTCCCAGAAAAATGGAAAGCTTCTTTTTGATGCTAAATAGGATTAAAACACAGTTGTCATCATCATATCAGTATTTTAACCATTTTCAGTACATAACAAGAATCTCACTACTCATCATTCAGTTCTTTCAGTGAATCTTCCCTCTTGCAAATTAAACACTCTGTAAGTACAATAGACTATAGCTGCCTCACTTCCAAGATGTCTCTCTTCCCCAAATACAGGGACAGAAACCCCTTCTGCAATCAATGCATGGTAACTCTTGCATTTACCTCAAAAGACAGAATTTCAGTTTTGAGTTTGAAAACCGAGGAAATGCCCTGTCTTAGGAACAATGCCAAAGTGAGAGCTTTGCAACACACTGTCTCCCACTCACACAAGTTCCTGACTTCTGACAAGGGGGTGAAAAGGAACAGCCCCACCTGCCAGGCACAGCTATGCTAATGCTAAGGCTCAAAATGGTCATTACAAGTGCAGTTTTTCAGGGGCAAAAGCCCTACATGCATAAAGCTGCTGGGTATTTCGTGGCCTCTTTAAAGCCCCTTTTCAAAACAACCTTTAACAGAAGTAACACAACAGTTAAAGTGGATTTGGCTAAAAATAAACACGAAGAAAACGTGTAGGTGTTCTGCACCCTTATAACAAAGAGCGGAGGCTCAACAGTCACTGTCACTTCCCTGTGTGACAATTCACCGCCAGAGGCTTATATCACTCACCTTCCAGGTGAGCCAACAAAGTTATCATATGTAGACAGAGTTGGTAAAAAAATTTAAAAGAATCTGCAAGAAAAACAGCAAAAGCAAGCAAGAATTCTGAGTGATTCATTTTAAATCTGCATTATTTTACAAGTGCTAACAGTGGATTAATGACGGTCCTTACCACGAGACCCCAGTTACTGCCAGAGAATCCACTATCACTTGAAGTAGAATAACCTCATGTAGCAAAGATAAACCAGCTCCAAACCTCTTCCTGACCTGCTGACTTTATTCAAAGCACCAACTCAGAACAGTCACCATTGGTGCAACGAACCGCTGTTGGAAAATGGCGTCACTCCCATTTATTTTAAGGTTTGACCAGGTACTACCTGTATGTCTCAATCCAATTTTACAAAATATATTCCTGGACATTCTGTTATTAACTAGGGGGGGGGGGGGGGGGGGAAGGAAACAATGAGTAATATATGCAATGAAGGGTCATCTGAAAAGCACAGCAGGACTGCAGTCTTTCCAGCCTGTACTATATGAAATGGAATATATTCTGTAATTATTTCTTTTTAATACCATGTGAATGCCCCTTATTGTGAAGGCTTAATGGCATGATGCATCAGAGAAAGACAAAACTAACAGACATTCAAAGCTCTAGCATTGCAGACTACAATTCATATACAAATGTAAAGCCATCATCCACTATAAAAAGTGCTTTGATTTAATTCAGTGATCATATGTCAGTAAAGTGTGCAAGGCAAGAGACATTTCTATGACTTAAAAGTTTCAATAAGCACCCTACAGTGTTTTCACACCAACAAAATAAATGAGATTTGTCTCTGGCACAGACAAAGCACTGATTCTCACAAGGGACTAAACACAGCATTCAATTAAGAGTACACCACTGCTTTTCAGCTCCTGATACATAAAGATAGACAACTTAGCAGAGAAAAAGCACCCATGAACAGATGCTTTTTTTCCCACTCCTTTTTAAACCAGGCATGTTCAACATCAAAAAAGATTGACTAACATTTTGAGCAAACAAATTTCATACTCTTGGTTGTTCAAAAAAATGAGCTTGATCATCTTATATTACAGTATCATTCTGAAGCACCAGTATAATGAACAGATAATCAAAGAAACAAAAAAAGCATTCTTATTACCACATCATTGCTTTTTACAACTGCTCAGCTAAAACACTGAAAGCTCCAGAAGATCTTATACTTTTTCCCTTTCTGACATCAGTACTAGTAATAGCCAGGAGCAGCACGACAAACCGTATTATTTTATAGGTTTTCTGGCACCCCTTTCCATCTGCAAAGAATGCTACCATCACTACTACAGGGTACTTACAATATCTCCTTAAAGTACACATAGCAGCCTCTGCAAATAGCCACAACTGATTAACATCTCTGAATGAACGCAACTCACTTGCAATTAGATTTGGAAAGTAAAGGGTAAGCTTTACCAAGACTGGCAGTCAGCTACAAACAGAAAGGGAAAATTACCTTTAAAGAATTACTCAGATGACTAAACGAGCTGGGATCCAGCAAAATGCATTTTAATGTACTTAGGGGAAGATATTCATGAGCAAAAAGCCAAGTCACACTAATGAAATACGAGTCTGCATCCTGGGAATCAGAGGTCCAGAAAGGAATTCAGAGGTCACCGTGGAGAGCCACATTTCCAGCTGAATGCTGTGGGTAAAAAGACTAAAGTGCCATTGTACTGTTGGAAAATGCAGCCACTTGTCTTGGTCCTGGTCCCCTGACTTTAAAAAACACATTGAAAAGTCTGGAGGATTAGTGAAGAACCATAAAAATTATATCTGGTCAGGAAAAACAGGATGAGCCCATTTTTCTACAACAAAAAGGACAAACTTTCGGGTTCTCTAACTCCTCCACTTCAAGTTGCTTCTCTGGGAGATTGCATTAAACAGCAGGAATCTCCAGCCTCACTGACAGATGTTCTAATATCCAGTGTCTAAACCCTAAAAATGCATAAATGTAGTTTGAAATAAATACAGATTTGGAGAAGTAATGATTACTTGCCATTTTTACAGATCATACAGTAGATGGATAAATTCCCTACCATTTAGTTTTCAAATCACGATTTGATAGCCTCCCAAAAGCTACATGCTAGCTCATCCACAGCTGTTAAAAGCAGAAGCAGAAATTACTACTGAAATTATACAGTCTGTGCTACATGGGTCAGAGTTAAAGACTGCTCTGATCTGAGTTCTGGCCTTAAATCTATGAATCTACACCAAAGACAAAATTGTAAGCAGGTAGTTCTATCGGTTTTCTGTATCACCAAGCCAATAAGCACAGGCTCTCTCAAAGAACAAGTATGAAATATAACATCCCCTCAACATTTGTCACTGTGCTGGACACTTCAACACAGGAAGTCCTTTGTGAAAGCAGGAGAGGAACTCTGGCTGCGCAGCTGAGTCTGAATGGTGCAAACGCCAAGTGGGGATGCTCAGCCCTGCACAGCAGCAGTGAGGGGCTTAAACAAGGAGCCATGGAGCAGAGGCAACAGTCAGAGCTTACACCCTGGTCTCCATGCAAACCACTGCCCCCCAGATGTCCCTGCAGACTGACCACATGCTCAGAGCTGCCCAAGAGCAAAACCCAGAGTAAGCCTGGCTGCAAGTTACTGCAGAACCTCTCCGGGTTCAGGAGCCACCACTCACGGAGGGCTCCAAGAGGACAACAGGAAGAGACCATATATTTATGCTTTTACATCCTCCATAGTTCTTTGTACTGACCACTACTGGATGAGGGATTTGGGGCTAAGCAGACCTTTGACCTGGCAGCTGATGTTGACTGATGAATGCTGTTGGCTTTAACAATAAATAAAAAAGACAAATCATCGTGCTGTGATTTGTGCGTAGCAACCCAAACAAATTCACACCTTCTGCAAGTGCTGGAGCTAAAAGGGCTATAAATGCAGAAAAA
This sequence comes from Falcunculus frontatus, assembly GCA_013398115.1. Lineage (NCBI taxonomy): Eukaryota > Metazoa > Chordata > Aves > Passeriformes > Falcunculus > Falcunculus frontatus. Next base: position 3,993,169 of record VZRV01007601.1, on the reverse strand, counting down.
GATCTGTTGTCTACTCGATACATGATGTTTGTCCTCATAGCATCCCTTCTACCTTGATGTCTGCAACATTTAGCCATTAGCAGGCAGCATTTAGGTATTTTACAGAAAAGTGCAGAATCCATTTCTACCTAAATACATATATTTATATATATGATGAGTAAGGACACCAAAAATAAACACTGCACAATAACTGTGATTAATATTTCAACCTGTCCCTTAATGACGCCACCTCAATGCCTCAGGTACAGGGGTTTTCCTAAACAGTATTTTCCATGTTCTTTTTGCTGATGGAATATGTCAAGCTAGTCAAGGTAGAATTGCAGAAAATTAGTATTTACCTGTGCTGCAATACCTGGATCCAATCTCATCAATTACACATAATCACTACGTGCAGTGTTTGGGGACAGGCATGCAAACAAGAAACCTGGAAACAGAAACTGATGCAAGGCAGCAGTGGAGGAGCCTCATGTCCAGCTTTTGGAATGGGATCCTGCTGCCCAGCTCTGCAAAGTGGCCATTTTCCAGGCTTGCACAACAGCAAGTCTGTCCCTCAGGCTGGCCTGGAGAAGCTGTATTTGGGGTTGAGCTGTTGCTGAGGCATTATTCAGGTTATGAAGCAAAGGCAGCAAAGCTGAATCAGAGAGTCAAAACGAGCCAAGCTAGACTTGGGAACACAAAACAGTAAAGGCAGACAGCAGAGTTAAGGGACAAGGAGAACAAAGCACCATAACCAATGTTCCCTCCAGTGCTCTTCCACCCAAAACCTCTGGACAGCACTTCAGGTACAATGCAAAATCCCTGGCACAACAGAACTCACCTGAAGCTAGAAAGGCCATCTTACTACTCTTAGACTCTTACACCTCACCATATCTAGAAAAGCCGTCTTAGTACTCTTTATTTTCCCAACCTTCACAAGCACCCTACCTTTCTATTTGCTTTCTTAATGGGTCTCCTCAATTCATTAGCATCCAAGAAACATTGATTAAAAACAAAAAAACCCACAAAAGAACCCCCATGTACAAGATACACATCTTTCAGATACAAAACAGCTCCTTCTTTCAGGGGCAGGGCAGCCTTGAGACACTTCAGACTTGGGGTCCTTTCTGGCCAGGGGTGGTGGAAGCCAGAGCCCTGCCTTGACCACACCAGCTCACTGAGGCACATTTCATCTACCCCCTCAAATAAATGGCAAGTTTGCTCTACCTTTAGAAATCAAAAGGTGCAAATTGTTTGTTTACCAGGTATCAATTCACAGGTAGTTGGCCTAATTCTGCCTTAGTTCTTTCCTTCTACAAGGTCACTTTTGAAGTGGTTTTATTCCTTAAGCCCTTTGAAATTCTGTGCAAGACAAACCAAAATATACTGCGGTTAGAAAAGACCTAGGATGGGTCACCTAGTGTCTTCCTTTGGCTAATGGAACCTGAGCCCAGGACTTCAAAAACAAAGCCTAATTTTTAAAAAACCAAGACGACAACAACAAAAGACAGTGCTGATGATTTCTCATGACAGTATTGATTTTTCCCCATTTTCTCTGCATTTTGTTTAGAGAGGGGATTTTTTGGTAGTTTTTTTATTTTATTAGAATAAATGACACATTTTCAAAAGCTGAAAAAAAGCATATTTTAGTTGACAATTGCACTAAACATTAACTGAAATCTGCAAAGCCATTTTTCCCATGCACAATCAAAAGCTGACAGACAGGGAAGCATAGAGTGTATAAAAAAACCCACACAAGCAAGCTGAGAGAGAATGGGTAAAACAGCCATCCTGAATCAGCTCCGAGCTGCTCTAATGGAATTAGGGTCACCCTGACAGAAACACAGTCAGATCACAGAGAAAATTTAATAATTTCTTATTGCAGTCTGTAAAAGCTGGGGAGGATTTGAAAGAGCTTTCTGCCAAATTAGCACTTCTGTATCCACTGCTCATGCGCATGTGCCCCTTCCCACTCACCTTCTCCTCCCAGTACCCCACCAGAGCGGCCAGGAAGCCACCACTCCCCTCCTGCTGCCAGGGAGGCACCCAGCGAGCCCCTCTGACACTCTGCCACTCAGCTTAACCTTTAGATGCCCCTTCCACTCGTCATCACTGACATTCTTCACAGCTCCTGTGAACTCAATTCCAGGGGAGGCACCGGCACAGCCCGGCGCTAATTCTGCCAGGCAATACGCACTCAATCTGCTTTATCTCAGGCGTTAACATCCAGCTTTCTGCCAGCTGCCTTAATTGTCAGGAAGCTACATCAGCAACACTGAGATGCATTACAACAACAGCAGGTGGGGAAGGCAGGGAAGACCCACTTGTAGGTGCTCCTGAGCACCCAGCCAGGAACCATGCTGCTGCCAGGGATGCTGCACAGCCCATCTCCAGCCATCCTTTCCTGCTCCTATAAAAAGCTTTCTGGGGACTGACTCCAGAAACTCCAGGGATAACCCTGCTCCCATTATCCTGTTGCTTTTAGTGGGGGAAATGCAAGAATGCTTTGCAGATACAGAGCCTGCCCATCCCTCCACTGACTCCAAGCAGCACTGCAGTGGGGAAAAGGGAATCACAGTCATTTCCTGGGAACAGCCATAACCAGCGTAAATAAATGCTCTTTCACTGAAGCCACCAGGATGCTACAGGGACCAAAAAGCTGAGGAGCGTGCACATGGGGTGCTCCTTTCACAGCATCCCTCCCTAGCTTCTACTGGAAGCTCCAGTGTCCATATATTGTCATACCTTCCCCTTGCCCTTCACTACTGTCCTGAACCAAGACCCTCCAATGCCAGATTCACTACTGCATCACTTGTCTGCATCACTGATGGCAGGTCACATCAAATGCAGGGTTTGGGGGTGACATTTTACCCCTGCAGAGGCACAGAGCAGGCAGGTCCTTTCACACGGCTCCCAGTCTCTGAGGGCTGGTGGCAAGGTTCAGTGGGTAAGGTGATAGAAAAATTTTAAGTTGCTAAAATACACAGGGCAACATTTTCCATCCTAGGAAACCCTTGATTAATCCGTGGTGGCTGTGGTGGTTAAAAGGTCAGTGCCCTCCAGAGCTGCCTTCCAGATTAGGAAAAAGTAATTCAGAGCCAGACTGCACCAGAGGAAAAGGCACACATACAGATAAACCTCCTCCTCAACACAGATGTCTTCCACATCTGAGACACCACACAGAAACAGAGCCAATTTTGTTACATTTAAGAATGCGGAAGTATTCCACAAAATTAGCAAACCACCTCTACTGCAAGTTATCCTCAGGCCAAGAGATGTCCTAGGACATCTCAAGCTCCATCAGCTTCTACATACCTGTGATGTGAGTGATGCTTCTCTCCTTTGCAGGAGCCAGTATAAAGATAATAAATTTCAGGGATTTTTCATACACCTCTGAACACTAAACGAGTATTTTTCTATGACAGATTCCAAAATGGGCTACAGTGTGCAGACATAAAGTGATCTGAATAAGCACCTTTCAACAGCACCAGCAGACAACAAAGTAAGCTGAGGAAGGAGACAGCTGCTGCCCCCAGTTTAACTGGGCAGCTCAGACTCATACAGACCCCCATTATTCTGCTCCCTATGCAAGTCATCTCCAATGACAACAAAAGAAGTGAATTTGTATGTTTCTTCACATCCCTCCTTCACTCTTTTCTCCAGCTTCTCTAAATTTACTCCTTCCTTTCAGTTAAGGACATTTCAGACCCCCCCAGTCTGTTTTCTACATTCAGCCAGGCTCCTACCAACATGAATCAAGATCTCCTTCAACTTTCACAAAATTACATCTAATTATAAGCCTGGTGACTAAAGCTGCAGTGAGAAAGACATGACTGCTGGCAGCTCAGGAGGTGCATCACGATCACCTCGGTTCCAACTCAAGCATCCCAGGAGCTCCAGGTACTTTCAGAGACAAGGAGTATTCACGGCTGCCAGAGACTGTGATGAATGTGCAGACATTTGGACACTGAAAATCTGGGTACAGGTTTAAAAAAAAAAAAGGCAGGGTGGCTGCACAAATACTTGGGGACTGCCTAACAAATACACACCCCAAGATTATGCAAAAAAAGCCAAAGCCACGAGGTTTCCTGCTGTCTGCATAACCCATTCCACATGACATTCCTACTATAATGCGTTTTTAGTAGGCTGCCATTAGCCATGTTTCTCTCCTCCTGTCTGTCCACAACAGCGTTTTGTGCACATTTCCTCTTGGCTGGATGGGGATAATTAAAGCCAGTCACAGCAGCTCTATGGGACTACCAGGACAACAGCAAGGACACAACAGCTTAAGGTATGACCACAAGGAAACACTGTACTCCAATTCTGCTGAAATATAGGTGTAGGAGAGCTACACCAGAACGTAAGAAGTTGCACCCTCTTCCCCAACAGCTTTCTCCAGCAGCAACTGCCTGCTGACTCAGGAGAGATGTCTCAGTGCTACACGAATTACAAGAGCTGGCAAAAGAACAAGGAAAAAGTAACAGGGATTACTGTGACCCCAATACTTCTTTCTTCCTCCGCCCCCAATTTTCTTTACTCATCTGTACGTGTTAGAAATCAAACTGTCAGGTTTTGATCTCGCAGCTACTACAGAAATTCTTCCAGCACTTGAATAAATTTTGTCAGTCTTTTTAGTTCTACTTGTGCCCCTTCACACACACCCTGTTTATCTGCAATGCGCACATTGGGAAATAA